>JAHLSL010013621.1:4538422-4597654 GCA_025920805.1 Petroica traversi | reverse complement strand
GAGGGAGGCCGGGTGGCCTGCGCGGGCGGGGAGCCCCTGCCTCTCCCACGTGGGCGGGCCGCCAGCTGCGGAAGGAATGGCGTTGTCTGGTCTTGTTTGAGTCGCTTTATCCGCTTCGGCAAAAGGTAGAACTGGAACATGAAAATTCACAGGCTTCCCAGGGCTGAACTGCCCTGTGCGGTCCTGCAGACTGGCAGGTTAATGTGCAAGGCAGTAGCAAGGGTTTCATTTCACTTCGTATAGTAAAATGAAGTCTCTAGGTATCTCTAACCCCTTAAATTAGTCAAAAGAACAGCTGTTTAAGAAAACACTGCTTTAGCAAGCCTACATGATAAGGCATTCGGTATTTTTCAGTGCACATGAGTTAATTCCTATTCCTAAGAAGCACAAAGGGGATTTCTTTATGTTTAAACTGAAGATGTTGCATCTTGTTTCCTTAAGTGCATTCTTAAACTGGCTGTGCATTGAGATCTAAACTGAGGACATCCATTTCATATTGTAACTGCTTAGAGCAAGTAGCCTAGTTATTACTTACAGAGAAGATCACTGAACAGGAAGTGATGACAGTGTTTATGAATACATAGCATTTGCATTCTGAAAGAGATTTTTGAAGTTGTATTAGAAGGAGACGTGTATTTTCTGATAAGTTCCTCACATGCAGAGTGGGGCAACAGGAACGATAAAATGAACAGGATTACTAGAAGTCTGTCATATTCAAGTACTGAATACAGTTACATCACAAATTGATTCGGTGTTGCTGGCGATGTGCTTGTTCTTAAGTATTATTTACTGAAGCTACTGCATTCGTTTCATTGACCAAATTTATGGTATTTATATCAGTCCTGGGGGTCTTGCTATCTGCTGGCCCAACAGACTGCTTAACTTCTTTGCAGCATTAAATTACATTCCCTGTCTTACCTTCAGGGGGATATTGCAGTTGTGGTATTAGAGACTCACTGTCTGGGAGAGTAAAAAACTCAATTTGGATACTAATGTGTGCAGGAAAAGAAAAGAAGGGTGCAGACGTTAAAGGATTTTGTATGAGGTGGAAGAGCAAATAAGTTCTGTGACAGGTTTTATGGCCAGTGATAGTTGATAATGTTTTTGATCTTCCTTAATCACCAAAGCTTTGCCAAAAAATATTGGTACACAGACACATATGCATTCGCAGAAGAACATGAAGAAATTTTTCAGGGAATTGTTACTAGGAGTAGTACTACTTGTGAAAAGTGTTAATTTGAAAATTTGTATGTAAATAAAAGGGTCTGATAAAGTAAAGATCTCATTAACTCCTTTGGGAATCTGTGTTATCTCATAGACTTATAAAACAGGTTGGCCTTCATTTTGTGGGATCTTTTAATTTATAAAAGTTTAATAAATACTGAATCAAAGTTGCATGTTGATCAGGTTTTGCTTTGTACCTGCAGTCGTGTAGAAGTCACAGTATATAAAATTGTCTTTTCTTTTTCTGAAGTACAAGGATTTTTCTCAGAAACTGGTATCAGTTGAATCAATTAGTCGAGTTTAGGTGTCAGCTTATCTATTGACATAATAATAAGAGGTAACTTTTATAATTTAAAGTGATACTATTGATGAAGTCAAGTTACTTTCTGTTCTAAGAAAGTCCTTAAGAGTTGTGTTGCTTTCTATGCCAGGTCTTACTAAAGTATAAAAATGGTGTGGTTAGGAAGGGGAGTTACTTCTTCAGACCTACCTGCGCTTGAATTGCAGTCTTTTCCTATGAAGCTGTAGTTTTGTCAAGTCAAAAGCTGTCATACAGGTTTGTTTGCAGAGATACATGGGCTGAATTGCTGGTGATCTAATGAGAATTTGTACAGACCAGGTCTTTGAGTTATGAACTTCTCAGTCTTTTTATATAGCTTTGCCATCCCCACCTCCCCTTGCCCCAGAAGGATTTGAAAGGCAGAAATAAGGGTAGAGGAAAGATGTAGAACTTCTTTCTTCCTATTTTTAGTCAGAAAGCTGTTTTGTCTGTGGAGGAGTGATTCTTAAAACTTGCAGAAGATACAGGCTTGACTTAATCAGTTCATATGGAAGTAGGACTTGTGTTTTCTTTCTGTATATAAGAATTTATATGAAGTTAAATAATCTAATACGGAATATTTAAATTCTGCTGTGGGCAGAACTTGACAGTGTCTGTGATTTAACAGGATGGTTTTTATTTTTTTTTGCTCTTCAGCTTCTCATGGGAGTGGGTAGGTTCCTCTTTCAGTAAGCTCTTTAAAGATAAGGACACTTGTTTTGCTTTTTGGTGCCCTCTACTGATGCTTGTTTGTCAGAACACCGAAACCTGGTGCTTATTCTGGCCTCTAATAGCACTAAATGCTAACAACAGCAGCTCTTTAGGAGCAGTGGGAAGGGGAAAGAGAGAAAGGAAGCCCTTTTACACCTTGAGTATTTTGCTGTTTGTCTGGATTGCACTCGAGCTGTGCCCTACCTGGTGGAGAAGTAGGTAAGCAGCCTGTATCTGAATTGCCTGGTGTCTTCTGTTGGCAATGTAGCAGTAAAAAGGCTGATTCGTTTGCTTTTCTCCTCTGAGGAAAATGGGGACATTCTGACTTTAATGTCTACAGTTCCTGGTTCTCGATAAATTCATTTCAGGTTCGCTGTCTCAGAATTTTTTATCTTCTTATCTATTTTCAGTAATTTTGCTTTTTTTTTAATTTCTCACTTCTGTCTGAGATACTGCAAAAATATGTAATGCTTCTTGTGAGCACCACTGCATAGGCTGTGCTTTGCTTACTTTTTGTTTAAATAGCCCTTTCGTCTTACCAGTCTTGCAGTTTTGTTCCTCTTTCAAAATCTGTGAACATCTCTGTCCTAGAAAAACTGAGAAATTGCTACATTCTCTCTACAGAACCTCTTGTCTTAGCCTTGTGGTCTGTCTTTGCCAGCTTTATTAATTTCTGACAGTAGTGGCCAATTTTTTTTTTTTTGGTCACACTGCAGTAACAATAAATTGTGTGAGAAGGGATGAGAACATTCATGGCAAAATTTATGGTGCTGCTAAGCAGATGCTCTGTCTGGCAGTCTTCATGAAAGCTTTAGAAGATGGCTTTGTAGACAAAAATTTAAGACTTTTTTTTCTTATTCAGGTTCTTTAGATGACCTGTGTTGGGACTGTTCTTTAAAAAAAGTTGTGATGTAACAAACATTTTTGATAAGCTGCATTTTCAAAACCTGATTCTTGGAAATTAATCTCTTGCAAAGAGATTTAAGACTTGCTTTGTTAGCAAGTACTGAGGGAGGGCACTTTTGATCTGTCTTCTGTGTTTGTGTCTTGGGAAAACATCAGAACTGAATATAAAGCAAAATGGGAAATGATGAGATGGAAGGTGTGAAAGACTAGAAAATTTATTTTAAATGGTATCTGGAAGGAACTTGTGAAGATGAGTAAGTTCCAAGTGGATGAGTATAGCTTTGGGAAAAACATACAGATGTGGGCAAAGGACCTGCTAAGACTAATATGCATTTGGCCGTTTTATATGTGAAGCTCCACTGAGCATAGGTTAGGGATCATATGTGAAGCCTTCTTCCTCTTTATTTAATTTCCTTACCGTATCAGAAAACAGAGCACTTTTTCTCAAATTCAAATACAGAGACCTAGTATAGTGTTTGTATTCTTTGGCTCTGCTTTCTATACGTGAATGTTTACATGTATCTGTTCATCATTGGGCAAGGCCTGAGAAAAATGACACATTACACCAAATTCCTTTCATGGCTTAAGTTCTTAATGCTTTTTTTTTTCTTCTTATCAAAGGTGTGAGATGAGGTTTAAGAAATGAGTCAGCAAACTGTGCTCATTTGGGTGTATTTCAGGGAGCAAGGCTTGTGTTCCTTCATGTATGATCTAATGTGTATCATGTGGTTTGTTTTTTATTGACAGACTTTCCTTTGACTTTGTGGAGAATAATCTTGTTTTCTAAAGCAAATGAAAATAGCTACACAAGTAGAAGCTGTTTCTGGAAAAAGAGAACCTGCAGTGTTTTCTCATTTATTCCTTATTTTGGCTAATTTAGCAGACAATGCCAATTCCCTCTTGGTTTTGATATCCCAAACAATTTGTCTCTTACTCTGGAGAGTGAGTTCTTTACCCATTATGGGACCTGTTTGATGAGAACCTGCCATCATGTGTGTTTTGTAGGGGCAGAGGAACCAGCCACTGCTGCAGTAGTTAATAGGTTTACAGGGCCTGTACTTAAGTCTGACACATGCAAAAAGGAAGTTCTGCAAGCTACTAATGGCAAAAGGTGTGTTCAAATCTCTGTGCTAGAGAACACTTATTTTCCCCTGTGCTTTTTGAAGCAACTCTTACTAATTTATCCAAGCTGTTAATAAAAACTAAATGTCGAATGTATGTTCAAATGAAGTAGTCTCTAATATGTAGCACATGGACTAAACAGGATGAGCTTTGAAAGAATAATAGATTGATTCATTTAGGTTGAAAAAGGCCTGTAAGATCATCAAGTCCAGCCATTAACCTTGTACTATCAAGTCTAGCACTAAATGATATTCCTATGTCTCTACATCTTCTTTATTACCTCCAGAGATTGTGACTCAACTGCTTCCCTTGTCAAGCAGTCTAATGCTTGACAGTCCTTTTGGTGAAGAAAATTTTCCTAATACCTGATCTTGGTGTGAACTGAGGTAATTCCTTCTTGTCCTATTACTTGAAAACAGACCAACTCCTACCTGGCTGCAGCCTTTTTTTTCAGGTAGCTGTAGAGAGAGACAAGGTCTCCCCTGAGTCTCCTTTCCTTGAGCTTAAACAACCCCAGCTCCTTCAGCTGCCCCTCACAGGACTTGTGCTCCAGACCCATCGCATTCCGGCACCTCGGTGTCATTCTTGTTGTGAGGGGCCCAGAACTGGACACAGGACCCAAGGTTTGGCCTCACATGTACAGGGTCCTGGTCCTGATGGTCACACTGTTGATGACACAGGATGCCACTGGCCTTCTTGGGCATCTGGGCACACTGCTGGCTCATGTGCAGTGGCTGTCAGCCAGCAGCCCCAGGTCCTTTTTGCTGGGCACTTTCCAGACACTGTCCCAGCCTTTACACTGCATGGGGCTGTTGTGACCCAATGGCAGGACCTGACACTTGGCCTTGTGAACTTTGGCCTCAGGGCATTGGTGCATCCTGTCCAGATACATCTGCAGAGCCTTCTTATCCTCTAGCAGGTCAATTTCTGCCCAACTTGATGTCATCTGCAAACTTACAGAGGAGTCACTTGATCCTCTTGAGGAGTTTGCTGGTAGAGATGTTATGCACTGAGTCCTGTGGAGCACCACTTGTCACCAGACACCAACTGGATGTAACTCTGATCACCAGAATTCTCTAGGCCAGGCCATTCAGCCAGTTCTTTACTAAAGAAAGAGGGCATCTTTTTAAGTCATGAGCAGCCAGGACCCTGAGTCCTGGATTGTGCTGTTGTTAAGGATAGTTCTGCAGTGTATCAACATGTAGTATTCTGTAGTGTAAATAAATTCATTAACAAAATATAGTTTAACGGAATGTCAGTCATAACAGCTTTGTGACCCACTGTGTTCAGCCATAGGTGATGAAGAGTTGACTTGTTCTAAACTGTGTGAAGGACAGAGTAAAGCCTTGGTATTTATTTCACCTGTGAAATTTTACTTTTATGTGGAAAATTCTTTAGAAGAAGGAAAGAATAAATTGTTATAAATAGGACAAGGACAGAAATTATGCACAGGGTGAGAGGAGCCCTGTTTAGTGTTGGAGACTGCTGTGACAGTTAAAGACAAGGGTTGCACTTTTACTGTGTGCCACTTGGGATGTATTTTCTCCCTCATTCAGTGGCATCTCCCCAGGGGAGGAGGAAATTGAAAAAGGTAGAACTTAGAGTGCCTTATTCTTAGAAGAAAGTATCCTGACCTTTGAATTTTCAAGCCTATGTTTGAATACAGCTCTTTTAGGCTGTATCTTAAGATTTGCTTTTGTTGTTTTTTGTGTTTTTGTTTTTTTTTTCACTAATACCAGTGTGAGTATATTGAAGAGCATTTTGCTGTTAACATAGCAGTTTGGTTGTACTGATTAGGTAGGTAGGTAGCTAGGTAGGTTTTTGTGGATTCATTATGTAGTTCCTAAAACAGATGAAGAGTATTTGTTGGGGCTTCAAATTTCCAGCAATACAGAGAGTGGAGCAATGTAGAGAGAAAATCATGGTGTGAGCTGAGAACACGTAAATCATACACAGAAATTTTTAACAGTATGTTGTGACGACCAGATACTTCCATCTTCTGGTAGAGCAGTTCAGAATTGTGATAACAGGCCGCAACACGTTTATGTGTTTCCACAACAGAGGTTTAGTTATTTTGCCAGTAGTGGTCTCACTAGGAATAGATTTCAAATGCTGGCTTGCCCTCGAGCCTATTATGGACATCGGTTATAGTAATGTGAGTAAAGTTTTTATTGGGTGAAAATGTTTGGATGTTCTTTTAATGCTTTTTCAGCAAATACGGTCAGTATAACATCAAACAAACAAAGGATTTCAGTATTCAGTGCTCAAATGACAGGTTGTCCATTTACAAACACATATATGTGTTTCATAAATGTGTATGCATACCTGTGTGCATCTGTATATGTGTAGTTTAATACAAGGAAACTAATTTTTAAGTGGAAAGAGTGTGATTTTGGTTTTTACTTACAATGATTGTCATAATTACCCTGTCTCCGCTGAGGTACCTGTATTGTTAGTTTCACATGCCTGAATGGAGAAATAATTAGTGAATTCACAGTGAATATGCAAATTATGTGTAGAGAAAATTTTGCTGTGAAGCAATTTTGAGCCAAATTCTCTTCAGATCCCTTGTCCCATCAAAGCAGAAAGAGCAGAATTATTTTTGAAATTGAAAACCAGATCTTTTTGAGATGTGCCTATACCTGAGCACCTTATCTTGATTTCAGCACTTTATTCTTGCCCTGGCATTATTTTAACTATTTCAATTTCAGCACATTTTTTGACATTTAAAGAAATTCCTTTACAGTAATGAATACATTTAAATGTTACGTATGCAAAGTTTAGTCTGTTTCAGCTTTGTGTATAAGACGATTAGTTCTCTTCCTGTATCTATAATTCTGTGAATTTAATTAAAAATTTGTCTTCTGGGTCAGGACTTTGTGGAGCTTTTTACACCATCACCTGAAATGACACTTTCTATGTTGTTTAAGGTGGTCCTGATGACAAAACATGGATACTTTACCTCAGATCTTTGTAGGCAATTTGGAGATTGACTGATAGAAAAATATCAATGGAAAATATATTTTTAAAGTCTTATTGGATACTAATATTGTTTGTTGCATAACTCTTTAAATTTTCAGTTTCAAGAAAGCTTGAAATGTTTGCTGTCATAATACATACTAATTGCAGGAAACATCTGCAGAAATAGCACAGTTTTTTTTTCCCATTTTCTATCACACATACAACTGACAAAATTGAGTTGAAACCTGACACCATAAATTTGGATTTTAAGGTGAAGTTAATATTTTTTCAACGACTGGATTTTTTTTACTAGAGAGAGGGGTATAACTGAGGTTGACTTTTGGTTGGTGTTTTTGGATTGAGAGTTAAAGACACCCATTCAGGAAAAAAAGATTATGTGATACAAAAATAAATACTTGCTAACATCTTTGTGAGTTTGGAGCATTTAAATTGCTTTGATTCATTCAGTCAAAAAATTATTGCAAAACCTTTTCATATTTCAAAGGATTGTTTGCATGCAGCAAATCCTGCAAGCAGTAAGAAATACTAATAAAATTCAGTTTGAAGAACTTTGAGATGGCTGTGTGCTGCCTTGGTTCTTAAACCTGCTTCAGTATTAGAAAAGGAGGTGCTACAGTTGTGATATATGGATTTTACTGTACATTTTCTATGAGCAGTAGACCTTGACAATAAGAAACATGTAGTCTTACTAAATACAATTTCCTTCCCTTTTTAATGCTATTGAGTCCTGCAGTTCTAATTATGATGCTGATATTTCTACATTTGTCTTATGTGTTTGTGTGTTTTAAATTCATGTGCAACAAAGTAGTATTCCAGTGTTTAGAATGAGAAATTGGTATCTAATAATCAAATTCTTAGGACTCTTTCAGTACTTACTGTGTGAAACTTCAGTAGTTCAGACGTAGCTGTCTCTTAATGTTGTTTTTTGTATATTCTAAACATCCAGTTAAGTGAGAAATGCATTTCAGAGAAGAAACTGATACAGAGAAAACATTGGAAAAACACAGATATGTCAATCTGATGTAGAATAAGCAAGAAATTAAATATTCAGCTTATTAATGGTGTTTTGACCATAAGAAAAATGACTCCTTATTGGAATGTCCAGTATGTCAGTGTTTCTTTTGTGGGAGGAGCCCAGAATTGCACACAGTATGCTATTTCCTATGACTTTTGCAAGAATTCTCTCATTTTGGCCTTTCTTTCAGTCACCTGCTTTTTCTCAAGCAGCACTGTATTATTGCAGTGTGATTTGCTATTGCATGCCTCAGGTCTTTACAGATAAACTTTGCATGGAGGATTCATTGTCAATTCTGGTTGCTGAAGAACATACTGGCTTTTGTGCCCACTGTCAGTAAATAATGAATTAATCCTGTTAGCCAGGAGTGAATTATGGATGGCCAGAAAGATTACTGAGGCATGTTCTTGGTACAGTTGTTAGCTATAGTTGCAGTGTAATTGATACGTACCATCATGGCCTTGAAAGACAAAACAAAATATATGAACTTGCATATCATTTTACCATGTCTGGTAATATTGCTCTTGTTTTACAAATTGTGTTCCTTTTACTAAATACTGTGGGAAGTTCTGTTCCTCTGTCAGAAGGGCTCTTTAATTCACATAAATTACTAAGAAACCTGATAGATAAAAAGCTGCTACAGAAAATTTTGTACCTGCAACCTGACATGGCTTCTGAACATTGGTTTCCATTTTAAGATGTAGTGGCTAGTTTTCTTTTTACTGCATGATCATATTTCAAAAGCAAGTTAAAGAAAATATTTTAGACTTCATTTCAGAATGATGTGCCTTGCTAAGCACTGTTCTGTCTGAATTGAAATACAAAATACTTTTTTCATAAATCCACAGAGATGTCGCCAGGAGGGTGAGGTTTTTAACTGTGCTTTTTTGGTTTTGTTTTTGTCTTAGATTTTGCTGTGGCTGTAGTAAACAGTGTCATGCTTAGAGGGTTTTTTTGATCTCTATGGAATTTTCATCCCAAGTACTAGTTACAAAATCATTTCCTTAATTCTTGACAGTGCGAGAATTAAGAAAAACATTTTGACGTGCAGAAAGAAATGGTCTTCCTTTTTGAATACGCAGATGTATCTGATGTTCAGCAGAACGATAGGCACTTACAAGGATACTTTGTGTCTCAAGGGTACATCTTGAAGTACGCGGAAGTCCTATTTGAGTTGCACTCTGCTGCTTTCACAGCAAAGTCTTGTGTTTAGCATTCCATGAAAATCAGCTGCAGAATCACAGTGACTGAAGTTGGAAGGGACTTCTGGAGGTCATCTGGTTCAGCTCCTATTGAAACAGGGCTAGGTAGAGCTAAGTGTTGAGGATCATAGCTTTTAAGGTGCTCCATGGAGAAAGACCCCAGAGCTTCCGTGAAACCTGTGCCAGTGCTCACTCACTCTCCAGAGTAAAGAAGTGTTACTCATGTTCTCATGGAGCCTGCTGTGCCTCACTGATGAGATAGCCCTGAGCCTCCTCTTTTCTGGGCTGATCAGTCAGTCCAAGGCTGTCCCAGCCTTTCTTTACACAAGAAATGCACTGGGTGCTTTATCATCTCTGTGACCCTGTATTGGACACTCTAGTATGTCTGTGTTTTCTCTTGTGGTGAGGAGCCCAGAACTGCACACAGTATTCCAGATACTATCTCCTAGGACTTCTGCAAGAATTGGCTCGTTTTGGCCTTCCTTTCAGTCATCTGCTTTTATTGAAACAGTTTGCCAATTTGGGAAGGTCTGCATTTCTTAGCTAATTTTTTATTAGACCAAACTAAGATTTCACTTAGTGTTCCTTCATCAGGAAGTTGTATAGTATGTGCCCAGACAGCTGTGTTTATAAGTTAATGTCCCAGTCACAACTCTGAAATTAAAGTTTGACTAGAAAGAAATTACTCTGAATATTATTGATAGTGAGGTTTTTAGGTACAATTTTAATGTTAAAAAAAAATAAAGCACTATTTACATTCTAGGATTTATATCTAGTGCCTAGAGGATGCAGGGTGAACATCAATATTAGAATTTTTATTTTCTCACCATGTACCATTTACCTTCACTTTACAACTTTGTTATACCGAGATTGTGCTCATTGTCAGCAGCTGTAACAGTTTGCAGTTCTTACCAGAGAAGTCACTGTATCTGTTCAGGATGTTGTCTTATTAATGAAGAGACGTATAACGATTATGTGAATGGTGGTGAGCTGAAGCAAAGGTTCTGAATCGTGCTTACCCTGCAGAAGTTGAACAAGCAGTGTTACATGCTCTAGTTGGACTGGCACACAGTTGGCAGGATGAAAAATATCACTGTGTTGGCCAATGCAGCTAAACCAGCGAAATTCTTTGGGTAAATCAAATTACGCTAGCAAGAGATTCTTATTTCTGATGTTTATTTTATCATCTGAAGTTCCTCTAAAGAGCTTTTGCCAGTGAAAGATTTGTGTCATTACAGTATGATTCGGCTGGCAAATCTTTGTACATGGACAAGTCCTTTGTTATGCTGCTTTGAGTCCAACTGGATAATCTTGTTTATTTTGTCTTGAAAAAAGCACACCGGTTAGGCTTGGAAGTAGTCCACTTGTTCATAAAATCTGTTACTTTTTGTCACTTGTGGCACAGGGCTTTTAAATTTACTGCCCATAGTTGCTTCTTATACCCATATTATATTCTTACACCCATAGTAGCACCTTTCTGTTTCTATTTAAAGCTAGAATTTTAAGAATATATTTAAAAGAAATGTCAAACTTCATGGTCCCCAAGAGCTTTTAATCTATCATCCTACAAGTTAATATGATGTCACTTTTTTTATCCTGATTTTTTTTTTCCCCTCACTGTTACACAAAATGTAGATGTGAATCCCTCAGGAATAAGGCAGGACGATGAGCATGTGGAAGCTTTGGCTTTCGTGAAAGCTGAGAGTTACCAGACTGGGAGCCCCAGGACACCAGTGCTAATAAAATGGGGACCTGATCGAGAGTGAAGCTTCAGGGAAAGCACAGCAGGGAAGGATGATAAAGCCTGTGCTTATTAACATATGTTTTATATGCAGTCTGTTTTACTCGTTAAGGAACTGTTGGTGTAGTGCAGGTGCTGCTGTCTGGATTCCAGGATTTGCAGCTGGCTCTGTTGTGTGCACTGGTGCCAAAGTACATGGAGATGGGAGTGTTTGAACTATCCTGGGTTATTGTGGCAAGAAGATAAAATGTCCTTTGGACTTCACATACTCTCATGGAAGAGACAAACTTTCCTGGCTTACCACAATAAATTCTTCTCATCCCCTACACCAGCCCTTTGCATTTTCATGAAATATTCTTGTTTTAGGGCAAGCGTGAAGGGCTGTTGTTTATTCCTGTATTCTTCTTAGTTTTTACTGTTTTCAGAAGTAATCTTCATTTCACTCTTCCCGGATTGACAGAGTCCTTACAATTGTGCTGTGTATTGTTAGTAAAAGAGTTCTGTGGTCTGTAAGGGAATGTGGAAGGTGAGAGCATCAGCTTGTGTAAGTTGGTCTGGTCAAGGAATTTTACGGTGCCATAAGGGGATAAGAACAGGAGTGATAAATAGGAATGTTTGAGGCAGAAAACTGCTGAACCAAAAAATAAGGGAGGTGGATAAAAAGACCAAACCTTATCAGTCACTAACTGAAGACAGTATATGAAATGTAGAAATGTTTATTTCAGTGAGATTCTTTGATTGTAGACCTTATAATGGCATTATAAGGAAAAGGAGGAAGCTATAAACAAGATACGGAGAGTGACAGAAACCTGCCAAGCAAACTTATTGAAGATTAAGACAAAAAACAAAACTTGTCTGTCACTCTAACTTATGAGCTATCAGAAAAGTGCACACTAACAAGTATTTCTGTGACTGATAGGGGTGCAGACCTGAGGGTCCAGGATGCTGGGGCAGGTTACAGTGACTGTGCCAGCTCAGGACGTGATTTGCAAGGGAAGGGAGTTGGGAAAGGGACAAAGTGGGGCCAGACAGAAAAAGGGCTGATATAGGTAAACTGTGCTAAGTCTTTACACTTGTCTGGCTGAGCCCTGTGCCTGATCCCTGCAATCTGTCCTGTTTTATTAGATCTTTTCTTAACTACCTCTCTATGTAATTTCACTTTCTGTACCATGTGTGTGAGTGCTGCAGGGGCTAAGTGAGACCAGCTTGAGTAGAAACTAGGCCGGCAACTGGAATCTCACTGGAGGTATGGGCACCAACCAGATTTGCTGTGCCAGTGGTGGAAGTCTTTGAGGCTCTTGGTGGCAGTAGCTGGAGGGGCTTTAGCTAGCTGAATTGTTTTGTTGGTTTCCTGTAGACTTTGTATTTATAGTGCCAGCTACAGGGGACTTGTGTGAGCTTGTAAACTCTACTCTCTAATGCCACACCTAAGTTAAACTTCCGCCTCTGCTGCTTTCTGTGGAAGAGATAGAAGACAGTAGTGCTTACAAAGCCATCTGGCCTGCAATGGCTCCATCCTGTCACAGAAATAATTTCCCTTGTCTTGGTTTTAGGGTTGTGGGGGACAGCTCTTCCAGAGCTTACTAGACCTCGGCCAAAAAATGTACTTACTGTTAGATTGATATTGGATTATGAATAAACCACTGCATTTGGATGTAACTGTCTGTTCAGCCAAGAATTTACTGTTATTGTAGGTACTATCAGACTAACAGAAGTGTTGAAATGTAATTCCAATTACAGTTGTTAGAATTGTTGGAGCAGATAGGATATGCGGAATACTCTGTTTACTAGCCCATTAGATGCCTATAGTTAAATTTGAAAACACTTATGAATGTTTATGTTTACCAACCTTTATCATGGGGGAAAATAATTTCCTTTTCAGTATGCACTCATGAAGAGGAAATGTGCAGCTGCTGATTTCTGGTCAGCCTGGTAGGGTTTTATAGAGTATACTCATCAGGTTGTCCTTGTGTAAAGCCTTCTGTGGGAACAGGCTATGCTTGAGAATTCTTCTAAAGTATTAGTTTGTTTTTTAAATAGAAGTATTTTGTGGTCTACAGGATAGATGTAGTTTATTCTCTGAATTTGGGATGAAGAGTATGGAGTAGTTTCGTGTATTTCCCAGGATCATTAAGTAGAAATATACAGGGAGTTGGAGAGGAAAGTGCTTTTCAGATGTTTGCAGGAATTGCTTTGGTAATAATTCCCTTCTGTGATGGTTAGTAATCAGTGTGTGGCTGCAGTATTTTAATTTTACTGGAAAAGGATAGTGAAAAAGACACACCTCAAAGAGTGTTGTTGTGGTGAAAATACCTAGTTTTTTCCCAAATAAAATGGAAAAGCTTTTAGGTAAAATATTACTGCAAGAAACATATACAGAAATAGAACAAACACTTTTAAAGGGTGTTTTACAAACAGGCATACTCTGTATTAACTTTTGTTACCGTTACACTTTTGAGAGTTAATAGGGTACGCAGAAGAGAATGAGGCAAAACTGTACTGGGTGTGTCAGTGAAATGATAACTTTTGGGAAAGTCAGTGAAATGCTGACTTTTAGGGAAGATATTGTAGGTTTTAGTGGCCTGACATACACTGCTTATTTACTAGTAACAATCTGATGACTTTATCTTGATATTGCTTTCTTAAATATGAAGTAGTCTGTATTCCTGTTCCTTGCTCTCTTTTGGTTAAATCTCTATTTAAAGAAAGGCAGTGAGTTTATCTTGTTATTTAAAAGCTAACTAGTGTGTTCTTGATAATTGCCTCCAGTCTGTTCTTGTTGTGTATTGGACATGAGAAAAATAGATAGCACATGGCTGGAAAATAGCAGTACTCCCAGAAAATATTTTGAGTACTAACAGAAACAGTATGATTTGGGATTTGGAGAGCTGCTGTCATTGTGGAAAGTATCATATCCCACAAATAAACTACTGAACTTAATGACGAATAATAATGTAGACTGATAAACATATTGTCAATATATAGTTATTCCACATGTTGATTGAAAATAGCATGAAAACAAAATTATATAGGATATGTCTCTTCTAGTAGTTCCTTGTACTTTCCTGCATGCTAATAATATCTTGATACAATTATGACATGGGAATTGGTTTCTTAGTTTAAATTAAGGCAAAATACCAAGTCTTCAATTAAGTTTATATTGGTGTTTTTTATAAAATATGTTTGCAAATAAGTTGACCTTAGTTTTAGGTTACTTCTTTTTCAGTACAGAAGAAGACACAATTACATTTTAAATCTCTGTACATGTAGTTCAAAAAAATTATTTTACCTGTATTTTCTTTCTAATGGGAAACAATTTTGACCCAGTCAGAATTACTGGATCTCCTCAGTCTTCAAGGTCATGCACTCCTGAAGCAAAATAATAATAACAATAACAACAATAGCAGTAACAGTAATGGGACAACTGATTTTCTAAAGTAGATTGCTTTCTATGGGGCACGGTATATTAGTGTTAATGCTTGGGATGGGTGTCACATCTAAATTAGGGCAGTAGCAGTGGGAGATTCCCCAGCCAAAGGCGTGTATAGCTGGTATTAGGAAAGGAGGGGTTATTTTATTATTTCAGGATTTTTTGTTTCTGCCACCTTCACTAAATCCACTTTTTTCTTTCCTCTGACGTTTTCATTTGCACTTAACAAAATCCCAGCATACCTTATTATCAGCATTTTTATTACCTGTCTTTATCTTTGAATGGGCTTGGTTATCATGATAAAAACAATTGGGCCACAAGTCATCCTTCTCTGACTCTTGTAGCATAGATCCTTTAAGATTTGTCCTTTGGAAGTGTTCTCTGAAAAAAATACATGTTATCACAGAAGCTCTCAAGGCACACTGGGTATCTCTTTCAGTTATTTTTGATGTTGAGCTGAGGGCAAGCAGCCTTCTAGAAGAGTCACCCTTTACCTGGACATCTGCTGTCATGAGCTGTCAGGTGCATACCTGCCTTTTGACCTATTTTTCTCTAAAAACTTAAAATGCAGTTGGTTAAAGAATTCAAAAGAGATTGGTCAACAAACAAATGAATGCATCATCAGGCTGGTTCCCTAAGGAAGCTGACTGCTTTAGATGAGGGGAAAACTAGAGTCTATGTTAAAATATTTGAAAGCAAGAGACTGAAAAGCTCTAAAATTTTGTTAAAAAGTGGCCACAAGTCAAAGAGGAAAAATACCTTTTTTCTCTTGAACACCTAGACAAAGCTTCTAGCCCTTAAAAAGAGCGTCCTTGCACTGGAAAGAACACTGGAGTACAAACTTTATGTCAGTTGAAACCTACCAATAAGCAACTTAATCGAGTTTAGAAAATAAAATGCACCTGGTACATAGTCCAGTCTACAACTAAGTCTGAATTGAAACGTCTAACAGTCTAGGGGGAGGGAGTAGTTCTAGAACATGGAGCCATTGCAGGCAAGTCGTTTTCTCTGCTTCAGCTGTCAGCAATTACATGCAGATCTGATTGAAATAGTGCTGTGGTGGATTGATGTGGAAGTGGTGGGGTGAGTGGACAAGCTTGAGGGCAACTAAATACTACAAGTTTGCTTGCACTAGGAATTCTTTGAGAGACGTTCATTTGATGTTTGGACTCAGGGGTGGTTCCAGTGGTAGTTCATGTGTTTTTACTTTTTGTTTGTCCAGTTGGTGGTCTCTGAAGTATGGTGTGTACTTCTCTGTATTTTCAGTTGTCATGCATATTAACAGCATGATACATTTTATTTTTGGCAGAATAGTGGGGTAAAGGGGAGGGATGTTTATTGCTTTTGCCCTTGGCTTTGTAAGCATTGGTGGGAACTTCTGAGAAGAATGACAACTTTGTTAAATTTTTTGATAGCATGAACACACAGCAAAGAGGAAAAGTACATATGTTCATGACCAACTGGGAAAACATTGCATGGAGGTGAATGACCTTCACATCACTAGCACTGGAGACTTCAGGCGCTATGTAGGCCCTTCGGAATTTTAATGAAGTACACAGATTTAACCAGGGATTGATTATTTGTTTTTTTCAGGTTATGTATATGAATGGCTATCATTACACGAATAACTAGAAGCATGAAGCATCTCTGTACTGAGCTAGCGGAACTAAAATAAGCTGCAGTACAGAGCAAATGCCTGATTAGCTAAGTACAGACCTGATAGGAAGGGGCTGCAATGCAGAGGGCAAGCTCTATATGGTAGCTGCTTACTGACTAGTACAGATTCCATTGCTGTGAAGACTGTGTTTATACATCTTCCCATGCTTCTGTAGCCTGTAAGTGCTGAGGCAGGAAGAATGTAAAATAGGTGATGCCTTGTTGTCTGCATGTTATTTTTTTCTGATAGAGTTTTGATTTTGCATGGATGTTAGAGTTTTTATTTTTTTTAGTGCTGCTGAAGTATAATTTAAGTAGTAATTATTCCAGGGATTAGGAAGTCTTCATATATCTGCATTTATAAGCACAGTGTAAAGGTGAATACTTGCAGATGCTATATTTCATGGTGTTTAAGTCTTTGGTCTTCAGCGAGTCACTCCTAATGCTAGGTGAAAGCAGTACTGAAGTATGGATTGTAATTCACTCATCTGGAGGTGGGTTTTGTTTTTGTTTTGTTTTGGTTTCTTTGCACTGGCATAGAGTGAAGACAGTCCTAGTCCCAAGCGACAACGCCTTTCCCATTCAGTCTTTGACTACACAGCAGCATCACCAGCCCCATCCCCACCAATGCGACCATGGGAGATGACATCAAATAGGCAGCCTCCTTTGGCTCGACCCAACCAACACCACTTCTCAGGGGAACGATGCAACACACCTGCACGGAACAGGAGAAGGTAAGCAAGCTGTGGAGCTTGGGCAACAGGTTCTTACTCTTTCTGATTTTAGCTCCAGGAAGGTGTGTTTTGGGCAGCACTGACTAGATTACACATGGTAAGTATGTTAACATTTCCTTTGAGCTGTAAGATACTGTAGTTGTGACTAAAAAGTTACTGGAAGTAATTCAGGCTTCATCTTGTAATTTATGTAAATAGTCAGTTTGAGGAAAAGAGTACTCAAAACGTGTTTTATTTTGAACCTAATTCTCAATTACTCTGCACTGGCAAAGAAACATGTAGAAAAGTGCAAGGAAAAAATCTTTCTCATCGGCGTACCTTTATAGTTAAGAACTACTCATGTAACGCCATCATTTTCGTTACAGTCACAACTATCTTTATTCTTAAAACCAATCAAAATAAGATGAGAGATACCAGCTGGGGAGATGAGGAGGTGGTTAGCATAGTGTCAAATGTGTGCTGAGGTGCGTGATTCACATGTAATAGGAGTTAGATTTTCATGTTTGTTTTAATTTGTGGCTCATTAACTTCTCAAAGCAGAAGTTTTGGAATAAGTTCTAGTGGTCATGGAAGAGAGACACTGGAGCTTGTGCCTGGATGGATAATACTCTAGCAAAACATAAGCCCACAGATTTTTCACTATTTCAGTTAAACAAATTATCCAAACCAGAAGATTTCATTGCCTCACATTCTGTCTCAAAAATACTGAGTCATCTTATGCAAGTTAAAGCATACTGTCTCTTTTTGCTTCTAAGAAATGTTTTAGCTTTTCTGTAGGTTTGTACTTAAAAAAAAAAAAAGCATCTTTTTTCATTAATATGAAATTTAGGCTTAAAATTAATTTAACTAGTTTTCTTCAGATTCCACAATCAAATTTGTCCACAGTGATCAGCCAGTAGTTCTAAAGCAAGAAAGCTTAGAGCATGCTAGTTTTGTATCTTTGCTTCGACTTCATGAATTTGAAAGCTTTCAGTCAGTGATGTGTTAAAAATGTAACTCTCAATGCAGCTTGTCAGACTTCAGAAAGAGATTAAATTGTGAACTTAAAAGGGTTGTTGTGAAGACAGAAAATCAGACGTTTTATGTAGTTTGGTACAAAGATACTCTGTTAGGGACATTTGGCCCACAAAATGATTTTGACCTCAAATGTTTTTACCTGAGATGCCTAGAATTTGTGTATTCAGTCATTTTTGTCTGGTATCCAGTCAGCTTACACAACTTTCTTTGCAGTATTCATTAACATCTGCAGAGTTCGACAGCATGCTTAATAAGCTACATGCTAGATAGCAGAATCTGGACAGTTTGGATATACTGTGGGATGGAAGTGTGTAAGGGGTGAATGTGCATGGGATAAGTATCTTGACCTTCAGATGCAGTCAAGTGTTACTGAGGTAGTAGCCTATGGCTTTTGCAAGTAAGCCATTTGCAAACAGGGAGGCTTCATTGCAAAGCCATCTTCAGTCTGACAGAAGCTGTTAGGTTTGCTGCAGCTTTGTGGGCACAAGCATTACTCCTTCTAGGGCCAGCTCACCTTCTCCTGAATAATAACACAAGTTTTTTCTCTAATCAGAAACATTTGAATGTGTCAGTACTTTGTTTCCCTGCACTTGAGGCTGGGCAGTAGTGTTGCATTTGAGCTAGCTCAGTGTCAGTTCCAGAATTGCATTGCATCCAGTTTCTTCATCTAGAATCAAGATTTTTAGGGAGAAGAGTACATGTTTCTTGTTTTGCAGGAGTCTTTCTGAGTCTTAAGAGTGCTCTGGAGTCATATCAGAACTAGTAACCATTCTCATGGATCAAAAGGTGGATTCCTTAAGATCATTATTAGTGCATCTGTTATTAATGCTTTAGGGGAGGTAATGCCTATGCTTTTGAAGCAAATTTTTTGTTTTCCCTGGGGTTTTTTTTTGTCATCTCATTGCAGAGGGGTTTCAGAGTTCACCAGGTTTTCAGGTTAAGATAAGATGAAGGGTGCACTACAGCTGCAAAATGGTCACTGAGCTCAAGTAAACAGGCATGGGCAAGTGCAGGCAACTCCGTTGAAGTGTGTCTAGTGTGGACATCACTGCCTCAGGGTCATCAGCATTAACTCTTTTGTCCTACCAGTTGACTCCTGTTGGTCAAGACAGTCTGTCTTGGATTTTTTTATTATCTGGATTTTTTTTTCATTATCTGGCTTACTATTTAGACCTCATCTCTTGATACCAGTGATTTTTCTACTGTGCCTAACACAAGAGTGCCCTAATTTGTCATGGTTTTTTTATTCTGATTCATTTTAAGTAAATGAATGCTGCATTAAGAAAGATAGCCTTCTGGTGTGAATTTGCAGAAAGATTATTTTTGTCTAGCTACTTATATATAGTACAGATAAATGATGAATGTAAAAGCATGATGCATGCATATATGAAACAGAGAAGTCCACTCCAATTTATCAGTCATTGTGAAATGGGGGGATCTGTACCATTGCTGTGCCTTACCTTTCATCTGTGCTTCCTTTCCTCCTTGTCTTGAATGTAATTCTGAACTAAAGGGATTCAAGAATGTCTTACTGCAAAGAAATCACCCTTGTTAGAAATACTAAGATCTGCACATACTAACTCTGCAGTTATGGATACCTTTTGATGGCTGTTCTTACCCGAGGGTAGGAATTCCTGCAATTTTTTCACCACTTTCATCCTGTCTCTTTGTTTTAACCTGGCATTTACCATGTTTATACTGTGCATGTAGTAACAGAGGATTTTTTTTGTGGCTCTTTTTTAAAGACTTTAAGCACGAGTTCGTTACTGAAGTTTAATAATAGTTTAGACCTATGTCTTGTCAATTATTCTGAAGTAATTTCTAATAATTCAGAAGCTAGTAAAGCTGTGTATCCAGATGCTCCGAATTTTGATGACTGAAAAGAGAGTATATTCATAATTCTGCCCAGGAAAAAAAAAAACAGCTTTGCTTTTTACCAGAGAATTATATTTCTTCATTAATTTAAAAAGACGCTCCAGAAGTTTTCCCAGCCTTTGTTGATTTTTTCATGATTCTGGGTTCATAAAAAGTGAAACCAGGCCTTTTAACCAAGACAGAGGCAAGACTATTTCTGTGAAAACTACCTTGTCTAAGAAGCCACCTTGTCTAAGTGCTGGTGGCAGTTAAGAGAACTTCTGAGAACAATCTTCTGAAGCTGGTGCTGTTTTTTGTAACTTTCATCTATTTTTGGAGCTTTTCCAAAGAAAAATCCTCACATAGGCGTTTTTATGTTGTAGGCATATTTCTGTTTCATAGCAGGAAATAGCACATTTAAAACAACCTGAGTACTCCAAACAGTAGGACGCCATCTGCATTATTAGTTCCATGGTTGGAAATTTTATATGCCAATTTTCACTAAGGAGAATGTAGCAGTTGTATCATATTAGTAATAAAGCAGCAGCAAAAACTTGAGGAAACAAGATTGGATTTAAGACAAAATACATTAGTAAGAATGCAATATTAGGTTGTCAGTGCTTAGAAGAAAACACAGATTGTATGTTCTGCCATGGTAGTTTATAAAAATAAAGCTGGCTATGCATTTTCTAATTTATTTAGGTTTTTCTTTGCTGTGTTACAGCCTGACCTTATGCCTTCTGTATGGTCTGTTGAGAATTACCATTTGTTGCAGTTCTAAGAGAGGCAGTAATGTCATAAAATCTCTGAAGCAGGCTGGAAAAATAGTGGCTTGAGACATTGTATCATGTACTCACAGTAGCGGCTGGGTAGCTGGTAATGTGGTCTCACTTCCCCAGAGTATGTCTGTTTCATGCAGCGTGAAAGTTGGACTCAGCCAGAGAAATACCCGGGATTTGCCAGGGTTTATTTGAATTTTTTTTTATAATAACAGAAGTTGTGTTCCATGCAGTGTTGGAGAGGATGTGTTCTAATAAAGATCACAGATCCTTTTTATCTCTTCACTAGAGTTTGGGTCCTTGTGCCTGTTTCATAAATAGGAAAGCATTTCGTCCAATATAGCTTAAATTTGCTGTTGCTTCTGAGACCTGTAATTTGTGTGTATTGTGGAGATTGGAAGGCATGTGCTGAAAGTACTGCAAGGTCACTTTGTGCTTCCCCTTCCAAATAAACGAGAAGTGACTTGTTCAAAACTTCTTACAGTGAGTTTATCACGTCCGTGTGCATCATTTCCTGAGTGCTGAACCTGAGCCAGTGGTCTCTGATTTATAGAAGGTTCGGCTCAAGGTAGTTGCTCAGAACATATACACAATTACATAATACCTAATTCAATCCTACACCTGTGGGTCAGTTGCTCAAAAGAGATATATGCTCTGGTCTAAATCTATCTGCAGAGGTTTTCCACTCTGAAAAAGAAACAATACCACATTCATAATTTCCTGGGATCTTCTGGAGAGAATTTTAGAATTTACTCAGAGATGCAGTGAACATGTGGGAACAGAAAAATTAATTTGTTTATTCAAAGAAGTCTACTGCTTTGTCTGCTTTCACTAAGCAAGCAATCATTCTGTGGCATGGTTGAAACAAAGACCCTGGGGAAATCTGTGATCATTTATTGAAGGATTTTTACCTAGATAGAATATAGGCATGAAAATATCGTGAAGATTGCTGTCTTGACTTTTGAGCACTACTGTGGCAATCCAAGTGTCATTTTTTTAACAATATAATATTTACATAGGAGTTCTTCTCTTGGTTTCCCTAACAGCATTAAGCTACGCTCTGCTAAGCATTTCCATACTGAAAAAAGTGTCATTTATAAGGATTGTAGCAGTTGTGTCAGTAAAAAGTTTTATTCCAATCTAATAAACTTGTCCTAGTAAAATTTTCCAGTTTAAAAAAATTCTTGATACTTGATTCTGTTGAGGTTTTAGTCATTAAGAAGGATTTGTGTCATTTATATAACCTCTGATTTTTTTTATGCATTTCCAGTCCTCCTGTTCGACGCCAGAGAACAAGGAGAGATCGTTTGTCTAGACATAATTCTATTAGCCAGGATGAAAACTATCACCATCTCTCCTATGGACAGCAGCAAGCAATAGAAGAGCCTCGAGCATTTCGCCCACCGAATGTATCTCCTCGTATGTTGCACCCAGCTGCTCACCCACCACAGCAGAATGCAGTGATGGTTGACATTCATGATCAGGTAAAATTTTTAGAGTACAAACAAAAGGCTCTTCAAGATGTGGTGTTTAGTTTCGGGCATTTTTCCCAAGATCTTCAAGATCTCTCTCCTCACCAAGTAGTTCAGCTCATCTCAGAGTGGACAGTGAAATGTTTGACTTCTTCCAGAGTGGGTTTTTTGTTGATTATTATGTGTTTGAAGCATTGCAGCAGGCAGTGAAAAAAAAACCCAGAAAGTTCACGCTTTTAATAAAGAAGATTGTTACTTAACAATTCATACTAAACAATTTGTCAATGCATGAATTGGCATATTTCTCTAGGTCTCTGTCTCAAACCTTTGAAATGCAGTTATTTTGCTTTTGTAGTTAGTTTTTTGCAATGAAGATATGATATGATACATACCAATTATGTGTTCTGCTTCACATGAAATACCTCACCTTTATTTAGGAGTCATGAAATGTTAAAATGTATTAGTTAGAAGTAGAATTCACAATGTCTATAATTGCTTGCCTGCATAACAGAAAACTCACGATAGTTTTATGGCATAATTAAATTAACCCTCCAAGCCTAATCAATGCCTCCTTAAATTATATGAAAAAATTATATTCATAGTTGGTCCTGAAAGTAAATAATTCCTCTCTGTGACAGCAGTTTGTATAGAATTATGTAACTGAAGGCCTGTGAAAGAAGTTGTGGGCCCCTCACTGCAGGAAGGACATTGTGGTGATGGAACATGTCCTTGGAAGAGCAGTGGAACTGGTGAAGGGACTGAAACACTGATCTTAGGAGGAACAGCTGAGGGAGCTGGATGTGTTTAGCCTGGAGAAAAGGAAGCTCTGGGAGGACCTTACCAATCTCTAAAATTACCTGAAAGGAGGTTGTAACCTGTTGGGAGTCAGTTTCCCAAGTAACAATGACAACAAGAAATTGTTGTTTCCCAAGCAAAAAGGACAACCAAACTGCACAAGGGTAGTTTAGATTGCATATTAGGAAAAATTACTGAAACATTGTCAAATGTTGAAACTGGCTGCCCAGGGAGGTGGTGGAGTCACCATGTTTAAAGATACAAGTCTCTTCCATTAATACTGAACCAGTGCCTTCAGAGCTGAGAAAATCCTTTAGCTGCTTGTAGATTAGCTTTTATGTGGGTGTTACTGCCTTCTTATTTCCTAAGAATTAACCTGTGGGAGAGAGGGTAGGCAGGCTTAATAGTCTGATGGTCTTCTGAGTGACTAAGGTGCCTCTGAAGTTTTAACCTTTTAAGATGAGAGATCCCTCTTACCCAGAAATCCTGATCAATAAGTAATTCCATTGATAAAAACACTTTAATGGAAAGAAACTACAACCTGTACTTCCTTTTAGACTTCCTTTGTGAATATATTATTTTTCTAATACGTAGGTAAAAGCTTGTTACTGTAATGTACTGTACAAGAGTGTTAAGACTTTGCAGTAAGTTATTAAATATGTTTTCTTTTCCTTTTGCTGCAGATCCATCAGGGCACAGTTCCTGTTTCCTACACAGTGACAACTGTGGCTCCGCATGGGATACCACTTTGCACAGGCCAGCACATTCCAGCCTGCAGCGCGCAGCAGGTCCCAGGGTGCTCAGTGGTTTTCAGCGGCCAGCACCTTCCAGTTTGCAGTGTGCCTCCCCCAGTAAGTGGTCTCTGTAACTACACCAGCTTTAATCTCTTTTTCTAGTATAAATCTATGGTGTCATACACAGCATCTAGAGAACCAGCTTTTGGTGTTGGTATAATGTTGGTCTGTGCCAGCCATTGCTTTTCCTGTGGTGCATTCTGTGACGTGAAACAAAACTCTTGGTATGACCCCTCTATTTCTTTAAGCTGCTCATTGAATAGTAATGGTAGTTTGCATTTGTGATGCCTGAGTACCATTTATCCCCAGGAGAGGCAGCAAGGTCTGCAGTATACTGCTGGCTAGTCTGGAGTGTTTGTGAGGTTCAGTTCCCCTTACCTGTCAAATTGGTGAAAATCTGTTACATAAGCTGGTGAGTATCCCTGAGGCAGCATGAGAGATTTCTTCTGTTTAGTGGTGTGTTAGTGGAACAAAGCAATCTCAGAATAACTACCCAGAGATTGGAATAATACTTACATAGTAAATTTGGCAAGGAAAAATATGACATGTCCTCAGAAACAACAGAGAATAATCTGAAATTATATTGGTTCTCAGGGAAGTCCATTCAAGGATATGCTTTGAATAAGTATATTATCTGAGCAATTTATAAAATGTTTTGTAATCCAACAATGCAGTTGTCCTTTTTAATACATACAGGAGTAACACTCTGATTTTTGTTTCCAGTGTACAACAGTTAATCAAAGGTGTTGAGAGAATAGATCCGGTACAAGTGAATATAACCAGTTACATTTCTGTAGCATCAGCAGGCAGACATTATACTTTCTTCTGTTAAAGCATAAAATTGAGAAATAGTTTCAAGTTAAGAGGGGACTCAGGAGGTTGTCTGGTGGTCACCTGCTGCAAAACCGTTTCCCAAATATGGAGATTCCATAATGCCCCTAGGCTTCTGCTCCAGTGTTTGACTGTCCTTGTGATAAAGAATTTTCTCTGAGTGTCTCCTTGAGTTTTCTTTGTGCATCTTGGTCCCATTGGTCCTTATGCTCTTACACTTTTCTTCTTGAGGAGGACTTGGATTCTTCCTGTCCACTCTCAGGAAGTAGTTAGACACAGTGGTAAGATTTTTGCTTAGTTTTCTCTTTTTAAAGCAAGGTGAGTCTAGTTCTGCCACCTCTTTTATGCAGCTCCTGGTCATTGTATTGTCACTGTTTCTTGTTTGGCACTGGGATGCCCAGCACTGAGCCCAGGACTTGAGATTAATGTCACGATTTCTGAATGGAGGTGTAGAATCACTTCACTGGTTTCCTGAGTTGCTTTCTTAGCAGTGCAGCCCAGCACGCCGTAGCCTTTTTGACTGAGTACACTATGGGTATTGTGTATGTGTCCACCACAACCCCACTATTTTTTCTGCAAATTTGACTGCAGCCAATTAATCTCAGAGTGTCCTGCTCCATGGAGTTACTCTCTTCCAGTGCCAGACTTCAGATGCCTTTGAACTTTACATAGTTCCTGTCTGCCAGTTTCTCCAGCCTATGACATACATCTCAAAGGCAGCCCATGCTCTCTAGTATGTCACTTTGCTCACCACCTTTATCTATGAACTTCCCAGTATCCTTTTGTTATTTTCACAATATTTGTCCCTCTCACTGCATATGTAACTATGAAGTAAACAAATTACGTTTATTAATCAGTTCTAAAAGTTTTTCGAAGGGTAAGATAGCATCCAGAGGGACATGGACAAGCTTGAGAAATGGGCCCACATGAAATCTCACGAAGTTTAATGAGACCAAACACAAAGTGCTGCACCTGGGCCGTACCAACACAGTCTGGGGATGAACAGAAGGAGAGCAGCCCTGTGAGAAGGCCTTGGGGGTGCTGGTGGCTGAGAGGCTGGACATGACCCAGCCATGGGCACTCTCAGCCCAGAAAGCCAAACATGTCCTGGGCTGCATCCAAAGCAGCGTGGGCAACAGGGCAGGAAGGGGATTCTGCCCCTCTGCTCTGCTCTGGTGAGATCCCACCTGGAACCCTGCATCCAGCTCTGGGGTCCCCAGGAAGGCATGGACGTGTTGGGAAAAAGTCTAGAGAAAGCCACCAAGACAATCAGAGGGATGGAGCACCTCTCCTCTGAGGAAAGGCTGAGAGAACTGGATTTGTTCAGCCTGGAAGAGAGAAGGCTTTGGATACCCTAATTCCAGTACTTGAAGGCAGCCTTTAGGAACCGTGGACAGAGAGTTTTACAATGTAGTGACAAAACAAGATGGGGAAAGGCTTTAAACTGAAAAAAGTAGTTTTAAATTAGGTACTAGGAAAAAAATCCTTTACTGTGAGGGTGGTAAGGCACTGGAACAGGTTGCCCAGAAAAGTTATTTCACATGCCTGAAAGTGTTCAAAGCCAGGTTGGATGAAGCTCAGCCTGTTCTAGTGAAAGATATTCCTGCCCATGGCGGGGGAATTTGGAACAAAATGATCTTGAAGGTGGCTTCCAACCCAGGTCATTCTATGATATGTCCGAACAGAAGAACTTCTTTAAAAACTTGAATGAACAAACAGGTAATTTTCATTTCTTTCTCCTTGGAAGTCAGTGTGCTGCATTTGCTCTAACTTTAAAAAGTGTTGTGGGCATAGCACAAATCAAGCATTCCAAACATATATAGGAGTTATTTTAATCTTTACCATGTAGAATCCTATTTCAGTGTTTCCCAAAGAATCTCATGTTTTGAAGAGGGCTGTGAGATGTTCTACCTGCAAATTTATCTTCAGCTATTACAGAGGAACATTTTCAATTTAATAAAATACAATAAAAATGTATTATAATCATAGAAACACTTGTCTATGGTATTTGTTTTTTAGAAAAATGATGTTGTAACTGAGGGGAAAGAATAGTCAGCATTTAAGTTAAAAACAGTAGTCAGACAAATTAATCTACTACTGTTTTGGTGCATTTGAAGTTTTCTGTTTGGTCATTATCACAGCAAATTGATAGTGTAGTCACCTCCACTACTGAAATCTAATCTTAAATTTATTTCATTTACCATTTTTTGCTATTACAGTCAATAATATGTAAATGTATGCTGTGTGACATTACTAATAAGAACAAAAAAGTGAAATATCAAAACTGGGTAATCTTTCTTTTCAAGATTTGATAATGAATATCTTAATTAAATACTCTCTTTTACATTTTTAACAATTAAAAATGTCTAACATTCTCATAAAGGACCAAAGCACAGCAAAAAAGAGAATGCAGATTCCTTGCTCCTCCATATATAAAGGTGGAAGTAAAACTGAACAGTGCCACAAAGCACATTCCCGTTCCCCTGCCGTGCCATCATCATTTTATTCTTCAAACTGTAGTGCCCAAAATTCCCTTTGTGTCAGGAATTTAAAGTAGGAGAGAAAAATAACTATTTCCCGTAGTATCTGTCACTAAGGAGCTGCTTTTAGAGCATAGGACTCACCCAAAAGTGCAGAACTGAGCAGACTGAATGAATTATTCATAGTATACAAGGCAAAAGAGGTCTTTAGGCACAGTCTGACAGAGTCACTCACCACACCTAGAGCTTAAAGCAGTTGCAAGACCATTGCTTTGGCATGTTTTGATGATGATATGTGGGAAAAAGAAAATTAACTAGGATAACTGTATCTGCTCATCACTTAGGAGCCTACCTAATGCTGGAGTATTGACAATCCAAACTCCTGGTAGCCTCATGAGCACCTAGCAGATGTCACACTGTGCTGCTTCCTGGAGCCTGTTCTTTACTGATCACTGTTCCTTGGGTATATATGAGATACTATATATATGTATTTTGGAGGCCTTTTTGACAAGGCAAAAGAACTGTGCTGTTATATCTTTCCATAATATATACATAGAATATGGAACATTGTATAGGGAATGTTTGTGCTACAAAAATATATTGTTTTCATTTTATTTCAGATGCTTCAGGCGTGTTCAGTCCAGCACCTACCTGTACCATATGCTGCATTTCCACCCCTCATTTCTAGCGACCCATTCCTTTTGCATCCTCCTCATATCTCTCCACACCACCCTCCTCACTTACCTCCTCCAGGACAGTTTGTTCCTTTCCAAGCACAGCAGTCACGGTCGGTAAGTAATGCTTCTTACCCCACTCTCAGTAGAACTGGTGGGTTGGATGGGCACATAGGGCGGACTGAGGAAACAAAGATTTTCTTTCAAGTTGTAACTGCTTGCTGTGAAGATGAAAAAATGCTTCTGAAGTTCGGTGTTTTACTTCAGATTTCATCATTGTCTGTGCTGTTTCTCCATAGGCTTTTACTACTCTCAGATAGGTGGGTATTTCCTTCACCATCAGGTATTTCTTTCCCAGGAAGCTGAATAGAATCTAGAGGAGGTTGTGTAAGCGAGTAGGCATCTCAGAGAAGCTTAGCAGAAAAAGAAGCACAGAACGTGCTTCTGTTGTATTACTTCTTGATTAATTTTTAAATGACCAGTCCTTTTCCTAGAACATTTTTTTCACACTTAAGAAAGTTACTGATGTCATCTGTTTAAGCGAATTTGGCTTAGTGATGTTGACTATGCAAACATGGGAAAATGTCATCCTGTTTTGGATTTAGGGAGAAATCAGGTTTACAGTTTTGGCCTACCACTCTTTCTGTGTGGTTATCTGAGTATTGGTCCATTTGTTTGCCCCACTGAGTAGAAGATGCAGATATTTCAGTAATTCATAAATAGGGTATAGCTTTATTGTTGTAAACACTGCTGAGACTTCTTCATGCCTCTGGTGTGGATAGGGTTGTAATCACTTCATTACAGTGTCCATCATCATAACAAAGTGGTTTTCTATCGTAGAAATCTTTTACAAGGCTTTACTTTAGAAAATGTGTGGACTCAGGTTTTAGCTTGAGTTGCTCACTTAGGTTTTTAACTAGGCTTGTCTGTCAGCTTTCAGCTCTGGCAAAAAGCTTGCCTAGTAGTGGTTTAAGAATATCTTGCTAGTTCTATGGAACAGGAAAGCAGAATATTAATTTAGTTCCACAAGGTAGCTTTCTTAGCTGAATTTCTTGAACTGGTGGAATTCAGTGTCCGTAATAGAAAGGTGTATTTATGAAACACTGAGAATTCCTGGTTGTTTTTTGGGCCCTTTTGGACCTGACTGACGTAATAGATTTGGCTAGCTACAAAACTTACCTGGAATCTTATGCTTCTGAAACGTCAGGACTGCTTGTAAGGACTGCTTCCTAGGACTCCTAGGAAAGGACCTACTTGCTTTCTGGATATCATTGTCAGTTTCATCAGCTGGAACCACCATGATCCTCTCCTCTTTACAGTTTCTCTGGCACAATTTCATTTCTTGTCTGTGGTTGTTTATTTTTTTCTCTCACATAGTTATACATTGAGAGCAGCCTGGCAAGAAGGAGAGCTAATATTTGTCCTGAAAAATGCAAGATACAGGAAATTACAGCCACTCCTGTATTTGCTAGATCACATAAATTCCTGGTCTATAAGCATGGAAAAGGTGAATTTATATCAAATGTGTAGTGTTGTCTTTCCTTTTTTGGGTAGTGTTAATGACCTAGGAATTTTTCACAGAGTAACTGTAAAATTGGTCATGGTAGCACAGAATATACAGCTGAAACTGCAGTTCTTTATTGGGGAAAAAAAAATTATCTTTATTATTACAACAAAGGGTATCTCTGTTTTTTTTGTAGCCACTTCAAAGGATAGAAAATGATGTAGAATTGCTTGGAGAACATCTTCCTGTAGGAGGTTTTACATACCCTCCCTCAGCCCATCCACCAACGTTGCCTCCCTCAGCACCTCTTCAATTCTTAGCCCATGATCCATTACACCAGGAGGTGTCATTTGGGGTAGTAAGTATTTTTTTCTATGCTGCATTCTCTTTCATACTGCATTAACATTCTTGATCTTTATTCTATAGTACATTTTGTTGAAAAGTCACACTTCTGCATTCATATTCCATTATTGGAATAGCTGCATACTGTGGTATTTTCTTTAAGGTTGTGTTAATCAAGTTAAGGGTAATATAATGACACCAGCAAGTTATTTCTAGTAATATTATCTGCGGAGTGCAGCAGCATTTACTTAGAAAACTTTCCATGTTGCCACATAGTCCTGGATTTCTATTGCAGGAATTGGTTAGTACAGTTTAGAAATCTGTTGTCACATTTTAGTTAATTCATCATCATATGTTGAGTTTCCGCAGCTCAGGAAAGCCAGAATGCTTTAAAAGCAGCTCTTCTCTTTAAGCAACTGTAGAGTGCTTCCATAATTTAGACCACCCCATGGTCATGCTGCATAGCTTGATTTAAGTCAGCTTTCAGGGAATGTACAGGCAGTTCAACTGCAGCAGCACAAAATAAAATTGAAAGTGGTGCAGGATGAAGTTTGTGTTGAATTTTGTTGAATCATGTGCTTCTGTGGTGTGTCCAGTGGTGCTACTTCTTAGATCTTTGTCTTGTAGTTCAGTCTGCAATTATTCTAATCCTGAAATGAGTCAGGGTTTTGTTGTTGTTGTTATTGTTGTTGTGGTTGTTGTTTTGTGTGGGTCACTTTTTTAAAAAACGAAATACCCCCTCTTGTGCCTGTATGATTCTGGGAGAAATAGCTAGATCCCAAGTATAGGTGCTGGAATTTTTTATTGTTTGACATGTATATCAAGTTGTCAGTTTTTAGGGGCATATTGTTATTTAAATTTTACATAAGAATTGCATTTTAGGCCCTCCAGCTGCAGAATAAACAGATATCTTGTCTTTAATGATTCTCCTTGAAATCATAGAACCTAATCAAATGCTTGTTGCAGTTTTTATAAAGGTTATGTAAATGTCTACTGTTTCAAGAAGTGATCAACTTATTGTTAATCTAAAGGTGTACAGATTTTCAATAAAGTTTTCAGGCACTGTGAGACACTATGGAGACCAGGATACTTGAAAGCTTCCATAAACTGCTTGTATTTTATTCAGTATGCTTGTTAGATGAATTAGTCAAATCATACGTGTTTTACTTGGAGTCAGACTTCCTTCATTTTAAGTTTGCTTGTTAAAATAGAGAGGGAACATAATACCATTTTCTGCAGATTGTAGCATTTGTGCTCTCTGATGCTTCAGCTCTGTGTTGTTTATTGCTAAGGAGTAGAATATTACAAGTAACCACGTGGCCTTTTATAAAGTAATACTAAATCTCTATAATGCTTCAGTTGCATTTACATTGGAATGGAATAGCTGCATTTCTGATTCTTTTTCATTCAGTGAACATTCTGATTATGTTTTTGGATTGCGGAATTCACAAAGCAGTAGAACTCATATTTGGTATGTCTAGTTTGAGACTTCAACCAAAAGGAGCCTATCTCTTTTGCATTGTGCATATATTGATATGTTAATTTCATGTATGACTGTGGCTACCTAATTTGCAATGTTTCCGTTTGTAACAGTAGGAGATTTTAGGTTAGTCTTTGGGAGTGCTGGGCTCTTGTGCTTTCAAATTTCAAACATGTAGGAAGAAAAACATGTTAGTAAAGACTTAGAATGTTCTTTATTAAAAAAAAGAAGTCTTAAGGCCCTCAAATATAAATTTGATAGGGATACATGAATTTCAGTTGTAGAAAATACAAAAATAAGTTTAGTTAAAGATGACAAAAAGCACCCTGATTTATCCATGGAATGAATGCATTGAAACTTCGGGCTTGAATGTCTGTCCATGTGTGGTCCAGCTACAGAAATTGTACTGATTAAACATTCCACATACACCTGAAAGGCTTCAAGCCTTTAAGCCGAAATGTAAATATATACCACTGCTTCAAAAGAGATTTTAAAAATACAGTTTTTTAAAGAGTTTTTTTAGGGCTTCTTTACTCAACTGCTTGTGCAGAGGCATGCATAATAGAGCCTGGGCATTTTATATTTACAAGAGGGTCAGCAGTTCACGTCCTGTTTCCGAAACTATACTGACTATAGACTAAAAACACAAGAACTTGTAAGGATTTCAGTTGTGTATTACCACTTTTTCACATGGATTGGCGTGATTGTGTATTATAGATGGGAATAGTAATTTCAAATTGAGTTTGAGATTCATTTGCATTTTAGCAGAGGCTGGATTTTTAAAATAATACTTTATTGAAAGTGGATTTCATTATTGAGAGTACAGATTAAGGAAAGAAAATGTTGAATCATGGACTCACAGTCTGGATAAGGTTGGAAGGGAGGTCATCTGGTCAAGCTGGGCCACCTAAAACTGGGTGTCCAAGACTATGTCGAACCAGCTTTTGAGTATCTCCAGGAATGGGAGACTCAACCTGTGCCAGTGCTCAGTCACCCTCAGAGTAAAGAAGTGTTTCCTGATGTTCAGATGGAGCCTCCTGTGTTTCAGTCTGTGCCCAATGTCTCTGGTCCTGCCACTGGGCACGACTGAAAAGAGCCTGGCTCCGTCTTCTTTGCACCCTCCCTTCAGGTATTTGTGTACATTGATAGGATCCCCCCACGCCTTCTCTTCTCCAGGCTGAACAGGCTCAGCTGTCTCAGCCTTTTCACACGTGTGAGGTGTTCCATCTTAGTGACCCTTTGTTGGACTCTCTCCAGTATGTCCATGTCTGTCTTGTTCTGGGGAGCCCAAAACTGGACAAAAGTGCCAGTTTCACAAGTTTCAGTTGAAGCTTATTTTCTTCTTTCTTGCAGCCTTACCCACCTTTTATGCCTCGAAGACTCACAGGGCGCAGCAGATACCGATCACAGCAGCCAATACCACCACACCCTTACCATCCCAGCCTATTACCTTATGTGCTGTAAGTGAAAAGTACATTTGCTTCCATGTAGGCTATTAAGAAGTCAGCAAGCATCTTGGCACTTTTTGTGGTTGGACTCTACCGGAGATGAGGCATATTTCACCTGTCTCGAAGGAAAACTTCCATTTCTGTGTAAACTTTTCAGCCTGTTTAGTAACCTACACCTCTGAACAAGGAAAAATACAAGTAAACAGTTTTTTGTCCAGTGTAGTTCTGTAGGTATTTTGAGGCACAGTAGCCTCTTGTTTCTGAGCTCTTGGTAAAATCTTCAACAGATTTTAAATCATAGTTCTGTGATACTCTTACAGAGGCATGGTTACACTGTAGGATCAAGTTGTAGGGTTCTTCACTTACAGAATAAATTAATTTGATTTGGTTCTTAATTATAAAACATACGAGTGGGAACTTCTGTGATGTGTTAATCTTTATTGTCTGAAGTGCTACTCTGTCACAGCTGTAACATTTCTGTTCTGCTGTTTAGCTCTGATTAGTTCTGTGCTCTGGTTAGCTGTTTCTGGAGAAGAATTATCTGTAGTGTGTTACGGAAGACTCTGGAAGAGAGTTTGGGTCTATGACATGAGATGTATTAGTTTTCTGTGTTCTGTATTGGAAGTAAGAATTAAATGTTTGAAAAACAAAGATTACGCTTCTGGTAGCAGAGATGACATTGACAAGGATATAATCAAATACGGACACCAGATCTGTAGTTTTTCTCTGCACAATGTCAGACATGGCATGAAAATGGCACCAGAAATCTGATTCAGCGAAGTTGTTCAACTTTGCATCTTGCAGTCTGAGAGTAATGTCACAACTTCTTGCCTATTCATTGAGGACATGATGTGGCAGAGTAATTCCTGATTGTACTATATTAGTGCTTTGAATTTGTGATTTCCGTGTCTGTGGATGAAGTTTTGACCCATTGTACTATCTTAGGGGATAAAGAGACTTACTGAGTGTACAACCAGAAAAACATCTCTCTGATCTCTCAGTCTGAAGGGATTCTGCTTTAATCAACATCACAGTACATAAGAAAATGAATTTGTGCATGCCTTCAGGATGGAAGTTTGTCCGGTAGCAAATCCTATTTATCTTCACCATGTTTTAGGTTTGCAGAAGTTACAAGAGTTTTGTGTTGGAGATCTAAATGAGCTTAGCATTCCTCTTTGATCTTTTACCCACTTAAAGAAATAAAACATATTCAAAACTAGAATGTCAATTTTTTGGTCAATTTTAGATCTCCATAGTCTGTGATAATTAAGATAATAGTTTTTGTAATAAAGCTGAGCTTGGTTAAAAGTACCAAGTGAAACATGCATGCAATCAAAAAGTCAGTGGTCCCAATATCAGAAAGAAGCAGAAAAAGCTTTCTCCTGTGACTCTTTCACTTCAGATGTCTGTTCTTGACTTCAAACATAAAATTTTTGCCAGTTCTGAGAACATGTTGATCTGAGAGGCATCAGGAAGGTTGCTTTACCTCTGCCAGATGTTTCTGTGCTTTCCTTCAGCAAGATGCTGAACCTTGTCCTTGTTTGCTCTCATGGTAGATCAATGCTCCCAGTGCCACCGGCAGTTGGACCAGCTTTCAGCTTTGAGTTGGATGTGGAAGATGGAGAGGTAGAAAACTATGAGGTTGGTGTGTGAACTACAACTACCTTTAAAGAATAGATGTTAGCTCAAGCAATAGATAAAATTTTATTATAATTTGCTTTTAATCCTGATTTTGCCTTTCGAATAAATATAGTGACTGTGAAGACAGAGTCCAAAAGTAGTCCTTTGAGATTTTTTTTTTGCAATACTGGATATTAGAAGTGTTTAGCTTTCTTTCTTGTCTATTGCTCTTTCCCAGAATTCACCTTTCCAGGCTAGTAATCATTAAATTGTTCAACTTTTATGTTCTACATGCTACTCTTCTCCTTTCAAAATTTATTTGATTTTAAATACCAAACTGAAGTGAAGCACTTTCAATAGAAAAGGTTAAGTTACTGTTTTTATGAGGGTAAGTTTCAGAATAGTTTTAATATCATAGGATTAATTAATATAAATGTAATGTTTATAAAATTGCCTTACTGCCTTTTCTTCTTGCCCTCTGGAGGGGATGGTAATTCACATCTGGAGATGCAGAACCCTCTTAAATTTCCTAGATAATTATGGGGCTGTTCCAACTGTTGTTTCTTTGCTGGTTCTGAAGCTAATGGAGTCCATTTGATTCCTCTTGAGTTAATCATCATTAACCCTGACTTTTGCATCTCTTTGCCTGTACTCCCATTACGATCTCTATGTAGTTGCATATCTTCAGATTAACAGTGAGCGCTTCTGTAATAACTTCTGTTGTGATTCAGAGGAAGCAATGTCTTCTGAGAATTTGGGCCTAGGTGAAGCAGTGTAAGAAATCATTACCATTTGCACTTTCATAGAGTCTTTTCTGTGCATTGATTCTCTGTCACACTTACGTGTTTCCTAGGCCCCTCATGAAGGAGTGTGAGTTAAATACATGATGAACTGCAAATTATATGAGTGAAAGTATTTTAGTTGCAGTGGTTGGCTTACAGAAAAATAACATAAAAATTAGCAGCCAACAAAGCACTTAAAGTTTGATGATATGTATTTGTTTTCCAGATTGAGGATAAAATCTCCATATTTTAATTCAACCAGCCCAAGTCATGGAATGACAATCATAAACTGTCCCATTAAATTTATTATTTCACTCACGAGACCAAATTCACATATTCTAACAAATGAAATAAGTTGACAATTTTTTTCTGATTACCAGCACTGTTAACTTCATAACAGGGTGAATCCTGTTATGGATTCTTCAGAGGCAAATTACTTACTGATCTGTGCATGCAGTCACAGACCTAATTGGAAATTGGGTCCTTGGGAAGTGGATTTTGAAATCGCAGAGATAATATCTTACATAATCACAAAGATGGTTAAGTTCTGAAAGGCTTTCTAAGGAGCTTGTATTTTACGGGAGAACTGGAGTTCTAAGCATGTCTTGATAAGAAGGTGTTTTATGCTACCAGATTGGGTAGTGAGATGTGATGGTAGTCCCCAACACTGGTGGAACCAGAGCCTGTTGGATCAGTGAATTTTTAAATGTCTAGTTTCCATGTTTTGCAGGCACTGCTGAATTTGGCAGAACGTCTGGGAGAAGCCAAACCACGGGGATTAACAAAAGCAGACATTGAGCAGCTTCCATCCTACAGGTTCAATCCAAATAATCACCAGTCAGAGCAGACGTTGTAAGTATATTGGTCTCTTTTAAAAATCTGTAATTTAGGTGGCTTGATTTTCGTTTCTTTAACTTGCAGTCACAGCTAGGTCAGAAGAGCAAGAATGCTTTCTTTGTGATGTGAAAGCACAATAAATTAAAAAAGCAACAAAACACACATAAAACCCCACAGAGTCAATTCTCAATTTCTGAGTTTCCACTGTCAGATATAGATCACTGTAGCTACTGAAGTAAAATAGCTACTGTGTTGCAATCATAACTATAAGGTTTTGTATGTTATTGCATATTTGTCATTCTTACGTAGCAGATATATTTGAACTTCATTGTCTTTTTTAGATGTGTGGTGTGCATGTGTGATTTTGAGTCAAGGCAGCTACTTAGAGTCTTACCCTGTAACCACGAGTTCCATGCCAAGTGTGTTGATAAATGGCTGAAGGTAAGAAAAAGTAATCCTATCTTAGATGAAATTGGTTATGTAGTTTTGTAGGAGGAGGGGGATATTTTACTGTTTCACTTCATTTCACCTTGTTTCATGTTTCTGATACTTAAAAGTGCCGTCAGAATGGAAGCTCTGCCTAGATACGATATTATTCTAATAATTGATGAAGATTGTTTCTTTGTAATACTTGGCACAAGAGTAAATGAATAGGAATATAATTATTTTCATTGGCAGCTCTTTCTGTGTTTTCCATTTGCCTAAAAGAATAACTGTGGATTTGAGTAATACATGACATTAAAGAAGACCTGAAAAAAAGTAAATAGTATAGGAGGTATGATACAGTTTGATGATGATGATGGCTTCCACTGTTTTACATAGCTTGTCTAGCAAGAATGAGTACTAACACATTTCCTTTCCTACCTTGCTATTAATGTTGGTTTCTGGGGCAAGTAAAGTGGGTTATGAGTGTACATTTATGTGTATACATGTACACGGAAATGTAATATATACAAATAGAAATTAGAGTTTTACAAAATTATTTACTCATACAAGAGAATTTGAGAAAAAAAGAAAGGCTCAAGAGTCAAGAGAGCCCAGTAAGAGCCCTAATTAAATAGCAGCTGTGCAGAAGGTGAGAACAAGATTTACAAGTAGATTATGGCAAACATTTCTACAGGATGCATTGAGCCAAATCTACTGCCAGCAACACACTGATTTCCATCTTGCCTCAGTTTTTTGACTATTTTATTCTATTCAGCTTTAATCCATTTACTCGGTTGTGTGGAATGTTGAAAACTGCAGTGATCCTATGTTGATATGGTCCCTAGAAAATTACAGATGGGGTTTGCTGTTTTGGAAAAAGAAATAAAAACTCCTTGCCTTTATGGCATATAAATATAGCATCGTATCTTAGGCAAGTGCTAAAATATGCAGTGCAGAGAATGAAAAAAATCAAGTTAATATTGACAGTATTTTTTTTTGCTAAGAAGATACCAAGAATAATGAGAAGGATTCAAAAAAGTGGGATGTGAAATTGTCCTTCGACTACAGTACCCATGGTAGTGCAAGTGTAAAGCTTCTACAAAATCTAGGGCCAGTGTAACTATCTGTAATGATGATAATTTTTAGTGGAAATGGCCCAAAAGTATCTGAATTCATGCACATGCTCAAGAATCAGCAAGAGGAATCTGAACACCTGGTTGTTTTATTGTCATTCTAAAAAGCCACATGCACACACCCCACAAAATACTATCCGTTTCTCTCTGCTAGATGTGTGCAGTTTTATTGACTTACTACAAATTAAAAGTAGACTCTGTATGTATCAAAGTGGTGTTCTTCAGTGTCTCCTCTTCATGATCAGCATGCACAATCTTTCATTGCATGAATCTCTCTAAGTCAGTTCTGGTGTGGAGGGTGAGTGTCCAGGGATAATATTCTCTACATTTTATGGAACAAAAAGAAAAAAAAAAAGGAAGAAAAGAAAAAAATGAAACTGTCATTTGACATAGCTTGTGAGATAGTGGGTGCTTTTATTTTTTATTATGTGGATTTTTTTAAAGACGGGCTGTTAATGCAAAAAACAAACAAAAAAAAAAGTACCTCTGATTCACAGAACCCCTGATCTGCAGATTGCTGAAAGTTAGAAGAACATGTCAGGAAAGTGTCACGTGTGCTTGTCTTGTTCTTAATGCTCTTTTCTTACCTGACATCGCACTCAGGAGTCAGACAAGCATGTTGAGTTAATCTTATATGGGACTCAGTGTGGTACTTTTAAAGTTAAGAGTTAGTCCTTTAAATTGCTAATGAACTGGCAATAGAATTTTGGAACAGCAAAGTGAAAAAAGTAGTTTTAGTTTAGTCTGTTTTCATAATCATAGTGTACTATTCTAGTGATGAAATGGTTTTTCTGATGTTCCTGCCCCATCTTAGAAACTGCATTTTCTAACAGATCTTCACATGTGGTAATTTCTAAAGGTTGTCTTCAGAATGAAGTGCAAAATACACAGTCAAACTGTAGAGGGTGCAGTTAAACCTACTAAAACTTGCATTGACATTGTTATTCCAGAGCTGACTGACAAATAAGATAGACAAGGTTAAACCATGCTCATGTAGGATCACTAAGACAATACTTTTACACTATGTGTGTTCAGTTACAGTGGTACAAAGATGGCATATGGAAATAAAGACAATTTTATTTTGCAAGCTGTAGCAAATTACCTGTAACACCAGTCTACTTTAGTTACAACCTCTGTCTAAACTTGGTTGCAGCTAAGAAGCCAACATCTGGAAATAATGATAACTGGAAAATATTTTGTGCTTTAGTTTTGCTTTTATCCATTCTTTTATGAATTCGAGAACTTTTTTCAGTGTATCTTGATTATGTAATTATGCAGCTAATTCACATCATCCAGCCAACATCATGTTCATAAATTCTACAAAGGAAAACTAAAATTGTAGTTTTCAGTACATGCAATGTTATTCCACAGGGTAGAAAAAGAAAAACTTGCCGATTTTTAGATTTTTTTACTGATTAAATCTCATTTCTTTGAAGAGTGTATTTGTTATCTAGGACTATTTCTAGAACTGTGGACTCAAATTGATTCTTTTTTAAATTTCATCATATATCACTTTAGTGAAAGATATAAATAAAAGGTTAGTGATCCAATCTAATTACTTAAAAAAAGTACTTCTTCGGTTACCTGTTGGTGATGGTGGAAAATTAAAAAAAAACTATCTAAAAAAGTGAGGTAGCTTGTATGCAAAGAATATTTGACGGTACTAGCCTTCTAAGTGGTGTGCAAGTCAGAGGAAATATTCTTCAACAGTGCATTATATTGCCCACTCCAGCTAAAATACTTGCCTATTTAAGCAAGCTTAAAGACTTCAGGAGAGAAGATGTAGTACAGTGGAGGAAACAACAAAATTTAAAAGAGAGAGGTTATACTTTCACTTTTTGTAGTGTTTTCCATTATCATGTTTCAGTATTTGGCTCCTTCTTACCCTCTGTCCTCTAGTGAAATGTGAACACATGAGAAATGTGTTCTGCAAAATAAAAGTCATCATTCCAAAGGTGAGCTTGACACCATGACCTGTATTCACCCTGAGGGTATAGGACAGCCTGATAGGAAATGCTGTATTATATATAAGAAAAGACAAACTGTAACTATACTTCAACTTATTGTGATAGACTAAGACCAAAGTAGTGCAATAGTTTTTGGGAGATTCTGGTAGCCCTAGAGTTTCATTATTCTAAAAGCAATTCACTTTAACTATAAATTTCTATGACACATGAAAAAAATACATCAATTCATTGTGCAGCACTCTCTAGTTACAATATAAAATTAAGTCTCTCTGGGGGAGTGGCAAGTTAGAAGATCAATATTACAAGATTATATCCCCCTTACTCCTCTTTTGGCGCCAAAGAGTCATATTAAATGCCAGGAGGTGGAAATTCATTTCATTAAAGACACAAGAATGCAACGAAATTTAAAACAGATATTCACGTAGGATCTTGAAAAGTTACTTTAAAAGCAGTGGTGTGCTGTCCACAAGTATTTATTTTATCCTGGCACAGTATATCTATTTCTGCAATTCCTGTCAAGAAATTACTCCTGCTGAATACTCCTCTGTGGTGCAAGTGATTGTTATTTCAGTACCAATCTAAGCAAATAGCTCTTGATTCATTAATCCACTGGATGTTAAAGAATATGCCTTTTTATTTTAAACATATTAGCCAGATTATATTTAGAATGAGGCACATTAAATGAAGTGACTGAGTAAGGACATTTTAAAGTATATTTTGAAACTGCTAGTGAAAGAGAGAAATAAAATTTTAATTGATTCTCCACGATTTACAAAAATTACAAAGCAATAAAAATTATGGATAGTGCTAATAGTTGACGGCAGGAAAACTGATAGGAAAAACATACTGTCACTTTAACTTCTATTACTGGATAATGTTTTTTCAGTAATAAATAACATATTCATTTCACTAGATTATTTATTGTTTGTATTTAAAATATTTGACAAAGAATTCTGAATTCTGGCCTACAGAGTCATATTTCTTGATTCTCTTCACTTGCATTTTCATTGAAAAATCTGGTTGTGTTAGAAGACTTGGAGTACAGTGGTTGGTCCTGCAGTTTTGATAACTATGAAATAGAGAATTTGGGACAGTAAAGAGCTCTCTTCATGCTTCCATTTACAAGGGAAATTTTGACACGTAGATGTTACATATTTTTCTGAGGGTTTTTCTCATTGTTTGCTAAAATGAAATTAGCTGTTATTTGAAAAGAGGGATGAGAATGCAAAAGTACTTTCCCAATAGCTTAAGGAATATTACTTCTTGTCTGACTTACTTTTTAGGGAAGCTATAAAAGTAAACGAGTCATAGGACATACTTACTAAAGAGCTAAAGGCCTGCCAGTGTGTGTACTTGAGTATCCGCTTGGTCAGGTCATCTTCTCTTTCCTTCTCTTTTTTATTCCCCTTCCCGTTTATGAAAACCCCCTCTATTTTCCCCCAGTTTGCTTTCATCAATCTGTAACATGTTTTTCTGTGATGATAACAAAGTATGATGTCATTCCTGGTCAGCAGAGTTTGTGACAATGTGACATCCTCACACAAGATGTTTATTTCCAGCCCAGGGTTGTCTTAGTTTGTTTTGGTGGGTTTCTGTACAGCATACAGTACAGGTTATTAGTTGCATCCATCTGACTGCAATATACTTTAACTGTGAATCTGCATTAATGAAAGCACCATCATTTAGCTAGAGCCTTATTTGTTGTCATGCTTTGTCTTTAAAGGTAAAAGATACAATAATTTTTTGGTAAACATTTCACATTGGCAAAGTCACTACTCCAGTGAAACAAAACAAATTAAGAAAAGGCATAAGCAATTCTGTCTTCTCCTGAACTGCTCTTCAGAGGTCACATACACTTTACTTTAACAATGTTTTGTCAGTCTGGTTAACCCTCTTTTGTTTTTGTGGTTTTACAGGCAAATCGTACCTGCCCGATTTGTAGAGCTGATGCTTCAGAAGTGCATCGTGATTCAGAATGACCCATCTAAGAGCACAAATCTGGTTTGGGTGTTTCTGGTCACATGTATATATGAACTCTCTATTGAACTTACCTACCCATGTGGCTTCCACCCTACCCTTTACACAAAAGGGTCAATGGACCTTACTTTGCACTGTGTGACTTAATCAATTATAAAGCTTATAACTAGTCTTCACAGTTACGGGATTGTTATACTAACAAGTGTGATTGGAACTCCAAAGATTTTTTTTTTAGCTTAATTTTGTGTGTGCACTAACATTCCCTGGGTTTTGTGTGATCATTCCGAGTATTGCTGCGAGATTACTGTGGATGTGATCTTTTAGCATGTGCTTTTCTATAAAAGAAAAAGGAAAAAAAAAGTGGTAGCTCCAAACAATATAGCAATCTACCTTATATAGAGCCTTCAGATACTGTGAGTGGGGATGAATCGTGTGAGTGAGGTTTTGCCTGTGAGAGGGTGAGTGAAGTGTGCTTGTGACTGGGAGTGCGTGCGTGTTTGAGAACCTATATACCAGCATGTACTGAGAACGTATGTGTGTAGTAATAATTATGCTGCAATGTATAATCTTGTGTGTTATTTAAACAGTACTAGTACTGTACACTGGTTCCTTTCCTTGTGTTTGCAGTTGCACACTGAATGCGATGGGTGCAGCAATTACAGACATTTAGTATTTTGTCCCCAGAGTACTTACAGGTGTAAGGACCTTTCTACCTACTGCTATTCAAACAGCTGTTATGCTTCCCCTTCACTGGAGGCTTCAAGTGTGTACCACTAAAGAATGCATTGATTGTTCATACACGAGTAACCTTGGGGGATTTATCATATGTTACAAAGTCTGGATTTTTTAATGGTTGATTTACAAGTTATTTTATTAATGTAGAGTTGCAATATCGCATTTAGCAATATTAATGTTTTCGTATTGCTAATACGAATGTCAGTGTTTTTCTGTTTTCCTTTTAAATTGTTTTAGCTGGGTTTTCCAGTTACATATTTCTTCCATGAAAGGAAGCAGAAAGTACACTGAGGGTGTCCTGGTCTTGTGGAGCAGCTCTTTAACTTTTGCCCATTGTACTTGCTAAGGACATCATCTTTTAGCTTATAAACATTTGCTTTAATCACATACGTTCTTTGTCATCTGCAAGGAAGTTTGTATGTTACTAAAATAACTTGTAAAAAATTACAATTTTATTCCTGCAACTTCATGAATAAAATGCAATTTTTAGCATTTCCTCAGAGAAGTAGAATTTCATAATTTTTTCACCGTATCACAAGAGGAGGTAGGTTTTGGTCATTAACCGCAAAATTCAGTTGCCCTGATGCTGCTTGTTTCCCTTCCTTACTTCATGATGAGTGTAGTAGGAAGAAGGAACTCCCTAGGTTTTTGCAATCAAGTTTCCAGAGTGCTCCACTAGAGGAGAAATTTGGAATACTTTCCAGAACAGTGCTGTGAAATAAGAGGGGATAATGTCTATTCAAGTGCTCTGATAAATATTTTATTTAGGCCATTGAAAAAAATGAGCTTTCTTTGTAACATTCACACTGTTAACATCTCTGATATGTTCTAGCAAAATATTTTAGATCTGCATATACCACAGTAATTAAAAGGATGCACTTTTTGCAATTAAACTCTTCTCATAAATTCAGTGTCATTAGTTTGGTTGCAGCAGCACAAGTGGCACAATTACCAGTTTTGCTACCGCTTGCTGCCAGTCTCAGCTTTAAGTTTATTCTTTATCATTTCTGATGCTTTTTTATGCTGCTATGCTTTAGTATCAGTTATAATTTCAAACAGTGTTAGGTGTTCTTCATGCTGTTTTTTCTCTTTGAAGATTTTACAGACCAGTCACAGCTCTTGGTGCAGCTAAATAAAAGCACAATTTTGCCCTGTTTCAAATGTTTTTCCCTCTGTTTAGTTATGCAGGTAGTTCTCAAAAACGGTGAAGCTTTCCATACCTGTCCTTACATAGGAACACTAAATAAATAAAAATGCTGTTACTTCCACTTCAAAATATTAGAATTTCTTTTTCCCTTTTCCAGTGGAGTTAAAGAATAGGCTTTTCACAACAGCACCTAGCAGGTTAAATTACATGTAATAAAATTTATTTTTTTAACAAATAAAATCATGTTGTTTAAAAAGCATATGCCACATATGTCTTACAAAACTTAGCCTCTTTTATATAACTGCAAAAGAAAAAAAATCTGTGTACAGATTTAAACATGACTTACATTTCTGTATTTAGTATTCAGTTCAAAGCATGGAAAGAGGGTACTTTTTCTAAACTTGATACAAGTGAAAAAGACACATCCTTCTGAAGCCGAGGGAAAGTAGTTCTCTTTCTGGACCTGGAGAAATGTCCCTTTCCCCCAATAAAATTCAGTGAGATGATGGGAGATCTAGGAGATGGAGGGTATAAGTTGGTAAAATCCTGCAATTAATTGTTGCACTCTTACGGCTCATCTCTTCTGGAATGGTTCTTTGGTTTGCATGGATGAATGTGGACTTGCTTCCCGTGGTCAGTGTGTACAAAGAGCACACATGCTTATGTTTTGAATCAGCTCAGACAGGCTACACCACAGGCTTCTGTGGTGGCTGTCACGGGCAGGGGATTTATGTTCAGCTCTTAACTGCCATGTATTTGTATTATGCACAGCTGCCGTGGTGCCTGAAAGCACCTGAATTCAGCAACACTTCTTTTGTGTTCATTGCCTTTCCACTGACTCTTTTTTCTCCAAAAAAACAAACAAAAATATCCAACCTCTAATATGTTTGCTTTATCATATTGGCACTGCTGTAGTTTTTTTTTTTTTGCATAAACTGTCAATTTAATTTGACATTTTGGTGGATATCAAGGCCTACAGATAATTCCAGTGTCTCATTTTTTGGCTTTCTTTAGAAAAAGAGCTAGGGCCATGTGTTGTACGTAATTTTGTACAGGCTCTTGAATGTGACTTCACAGCTGTTAATACAATGCATAATACTTGGGATGAGACTTATCAACTGTTTTAATTCTAATTGTAGAAAACAGTTTCAACTGAGTTATCTTTGGGCCTTTGTAAAAGCTGTGGTTTTTTCCTTTGGTACATTGTTACCTCATTTTGCTACTTGTGTTTCAGACTTGCTAATTATTATGAAAGCTTATGGTTTTTGTTGGAATCATATTTTGTTAAGTGTTTTCTTTAAATCATATGCTATTGTATCATTTAACATGTAGTTCTAAATGTATTATAAATATCTGTAACCAAATCATTTGAAGGCTTGATAAATTTTTAACAAAATTTGTACATTTTTTATGAGAGTTACTAGTAATGCTTTACTAGGTAGTGCAATGAATTTTTATTTTTAATCCCTGTGCCCAATTTTGGAGTTGAGAGAGTTGTTCGGTAATAAATGTATGATGTACACTTACACAATTTTGTCCTGCTCTTTCTCTGAGAGGTGTATTGCTTTCTTTTATTACTGGGCATATTTCTGTGCATGATCATGCAAATTGAAATATTATGGGCAACAGCCACTTGTCTTGTAGGAGGGCGTTTTGCCACCTTAACTGTAGCACACAGCTTTTTCTTTTATGTTGAGAGAGCATAAGAAACTGATATGAAATGCTGTACCATATTTTTGAGAGTGTGAGAATTCAAAGTACTGAAAGCATTGCCTAAAAGGTCAGCATTCTAAAGACCTTACTTAGCCAGAAGAAAATTTGCAGGGATGAAGGTGCTCCTTAGGCCTGCTCTTTGCACTGTGTATCACCTGAAGATGTGTTACACTTCTGCTGTGTCCTAACAGTAGTAAATGATGCATCCTGAATTATAATGGTTTTCATTAGCCAGGGACACAGAAGAAACTGGTAGTGAAACAAAATTTTAAAAAACCAATGAGCTGTATGATTTTGGTTTTAAGATAATGCAAATTAAGTTGACAGATGTAGTTACTTAAGAGGTTTTCATTTACATAGGACATTTAATAGCTGCGTCAATAGCAGGTGTTCGTGGTATTCAGACATTTGAAGATTCATTTGTGCTTTTGAGAATCCTTATGCAGGTTGACACACATACCTTTTGGATTTGGGAGACACTGGAAAAGGAAGAGGTTGGAGGCAGGAGGCCAGCTTGGCTGAACAGGGATCTTCTTCTGAAGATACGGCAAGAAAGGAAAGTGTCTGCCCAGTGGAAGTAAGGTCAGGTAACTGGGAAAATGCAGAGATGCTGCTTCCTATGTAAGGAGAAAATTTATGCAGCCAAAGCTCAACCGGAGTGGAAGCTGGCTAGAAACGGGAGCAATAAAAGCATTTTTTTCAAATATACTAATGGCAAAAGGCAGTGTAGGAATAACATCAGCCTGTCAGAATGAAGATGTCATCTCACAGACAGGGACAGGGACAAGGAGAGGTGTTCAGTGCATTCTTTGCCTCTGTCTTTAACATGGGTGATGGACCAAGAGAGTCTCAGTGCCCTGAGCTGGAGAACCAGGACCGTGAGAATGATCAGTTCCCAGCTGACCCTGAAATTGTGCAGGAACTGCTGCTCCAGCTGGATCCCTGCAAATCTATGGGGCCTGATGGGATTCATCCAGGAATCCTCAAAGAGCTGACTCATGCCTCTCTCCGTGGTTTTGATCAATTTTGGGAATCTGGAGAGGTTCCAGCTGACTGGGAAGCTGGTGAATATTATCCCAAATTTCAAGATGGAGAGGAAGACCCTGAAAACTACAGTGAAGTCTTATTTCAGTGCCCAGCAAAATCATGGAAAACATAATTCTGGAAGTACTGAAAAACGCCTGGAGGACAAGCCAGTCATCAGTCACAGCCAGCATAACTTCATGAGGGGAAAGTCCTGCTTGTCAAACTGATTTCATTCTACAACATGGTGACCCACCTAGCTAACTAAAGGAAGCCAGGTGATGCAATCTTCTTGGATTTCAGTAAAGCTTTCCATACTGGCTCTCAGAGTGTCCTCGAAAAACACACACCTGGATGAATGTATCGTGGGTTGGGTGAGCACCTGGCTCATGGGTCACGTGCAAAGGGTGACAATGAATGGGGTGACATCAGACTGGAGACCTGTTACTGGTGGGGTTCCACAGGGCTCCATCCTCAACCCTGTGCTCTTCAACATCTTCATGGATAGTTTGGACAGAAGACTGGGAGGGATACTAAGTTTGCCCACAACAAACTGAGAGAAGCTGTCTGCTCCCTCAGAGGCCTCGCAGAGAAACCTGGAGAAATGAGAGGGCTGGACAGGCACCAGCTGTATGAAGTCTGAGGGAAAATGCCAGATTCTGTGCTGGGGCCATGGCAGCCCTGGGTGTGTGGATAGATGGGAACAAGAGGCTGGAGAGCATCTCCTTGGAAAATGATCTGGGGGTCCATGGCAAGTTGAACATGAGTCAACAGAGCCCTGGCAGCCAGGAGGGCCACCCATGTCCTGGGGTACATCAGGCACAGCATCACCAGCCAGGCAAGGGAGGGGATTGTCCTGCTCTGCTCTGCTCTGGGGCGGCCTCACCTTGAGTGCTGGGGGCAGTTCTGGGTGATGCAATGTAAAAAAGACATTAAGATTTTGGAGAACGCTCAAAGTACAGTAATGAAACTGGTGAAGGCTCTAGAGGTAAAGCCTCTGGTATGTATGAGGAGCAGCTGAGGTCACTTGCTCTGTTCAGCCTGGAGAAGACTGAGGGTTCTTCACTGTGGTTTTCAACATCCTCATAAGTGAAGACACTGATCTCTTGACTCTTGTGACCAGTGACAGGACTTGAGGAAATGGCATGAAACTGAATCAGGACAGGTTTAGGTTGGATTAGCACCTTCACCCAGGAGGTGTCTGGGCACTGGATCAGTCTCCCCAGGGAAGTGGCCACAGCACCAAGCCTGGCAGAGGTCATGGAGGGTTTGGATAATACTCTGGGGCACACAGTGTGATTCTTGGGGATGGTGCTGTGGAGGGACAGGAGTTGAACAGAATGACTGATGGGTCCTCTCTAAGTCAGCATATGCTATGAGTCTATGAATTGCTGCATCCATAAAGCTCTGTTCTTTTTCAAACACACAAATAGAATGTGAGCCATCAGTTCTGAAAGAGATACTCTGCCTAACACAGTCTCACATGCTGGCTTTTGCAGTGGATTGCACTGTGCCACCTAACACATTACTGTGTCTCAGTGTAGTTTTCAATTGTAAAAGAACTCAGGTACCACCAGACTTCTAGTACCTAGAACAAATTTTAGCAAATTTTCATTTTGAAATTAACATCTTGGAGGGGCTCATCCTGGCACCACAAGAAGAGTCTAAAGTTAACAGCTGTGAGATGCCCAAGCCAGCACAGTCCTCCATGATAAATGTCCTGGGAGATACCCCACCAAGCTCCTCTGTCTCACTGTTTCTTCCCATAGATTTGTGTGTGCAGGAGAATCATATTCATCAAATCATGTTAACTAGGGTTTGGAGAATGCCTTTTTTTTTTTTTTTTTTTTTTTGAGAGGCAGTTAACGGAAGAATATGGAACGAGGACTTGAGAAGCAGTTCATAGCTCACTAGAATACCATCATACAGTCTTATTCAATGGAAATCTTTTTTTCCTGTGCAGCAGACCAAGAGATTAGTAATGAAATGAGGTACATAGACCATAATGTTTATATCATCTTAAAAAGAAATCCTAAATGAGTAGCTGTGATAGTTTCTCGTAGTTATTAGAAAGTATTTCTGTAAAAATTCATAAAACAATCCTGCTAATTGAAAGAAGTAATTATGCATACTAGTGCTGCTAAAGCACATTATTTTACAATATCTGAAGTATTAGTTCTCTTACAGTTTGCTCCTGCTCTGCAAATTCCCAACCTGTTGTTGATCATAGGCCATATCCCTTCTACATTCAGAGGTTTATTACTACTCTATTGCAACATATACTTCCTTTCTACCTAAATCTAGTTCAACATGCAGAGCCAGGAGTACTTTGGCCCCGTATGATTTCATTTTACTTGGCCTTGCGACATTTTGTATGTCTTATCCTCCTGAACAGCAAGGACAAATTTAAAAAGTAGTTTTTGCAGACCGCTTTTCATCTTCCTCTGTACACCATTGCATTTTGAGACAGCATCAACAGATTTAAGGAAACAGAGCAGGGAAAGGAGATTGCAAAGCATGAAAATAAGTGATTGCACTTCGTTTTTAAGACTTCAGCATGGAGAATGATCAGTTGGCCACAAAATGAGTAAATGCAGTTGAATAGCACAAATGACAGAGCATCAAAAATTAAAGATGTCAGTTTTAGTCTTGGATGATTGTTTGCTCGTACTAAAACGAATTCTAAAATCACCAGACCATCTGTCTGTTATTAATGGGGTGGCTCATTCAACAAATGAATGTGCTTCTACGAAGCACACTCATTAACTGTACACAAAAGGACAGTAGGGTTTGACATTTACTGATGGATATCAATACCAGATGCTGAGGAAGTCACAGGGATCACAATCTCAGTAATGAATTTGTATGGTCATACAATTCTGAAGACCCTTGTTTTTGTATAATGTCCTCAACAAGTCAAGTTTCATCAATTTACTAATAGAAGAAGAGTGAAACAAATAAAGAATTGTTGTGTGATTTCAGTTTACCACAGGGGAGGGGCTAGGGATGAGACTCAGAAGCAAAAGCCTCCAAGTTAACTAAAGGTCATGTGGCTGCTAAATTCATCCTGAGGTAGCAGGTAGGAGTGCTATTTTGACAGAACTCCATACCTGAAATGAAAGGTACAATCAGTCTGAATCCATTAAGAAAAGAAACAGTAATCTGCTTTTATAATTCTTTCTCAGGGTATGAGAAATTCAGAGCACAGACAAGATTTGCTCACTTAAGAAGTCTATTTGATGATTAAGAAGTCTATTCCTTGGGAATCCATTTATACCAAGTACCCCTGGGCTCTGGCCTTCCTAGGGATTGTCTTAGTGAGCCCATAATTTTGCTTATGGTGGGTTTTGCTGGATCTGATTGAAGGGGGAATCTCAGCCTCAAGTGTCTTACAGGTCACAGCATCCCTGAGCTTTGGAAACACTGCTGAGTCTGTTGGCTAGAATTTCTGCCCTCATTTCGTGGACTGTTAGGTAGGTGGCTCTGTAGGAGAGTGGAAATGGAAAGATACACTTGTTCTTGTTTTAGGACCTGGAGGAAAAAATGAGCAAGAGCTGAGAAGACTGTACCCAGGCACAGCAGGCCCCTGCTGCTCTGTGCCTGTTGGATGAGGTAAAACTCATAACCAGCAGAAGGCTTCCAGTCTCCCTGGGAACTGCAGATTAATTCTGTCTGCACAGGGCGCCTCCACTGCCCTGCGCTTCTGGCTGTGTCTCAGAGCTGCAGTTTTGGAACACAAAACCTTCAAACACAATGTGAGTTCTACATACTCCCATTCCTCCTCCTCCCCACATGGTGTTTTCCCCTTCAGTAGAGGGAGGATCATGGGTTTTTGGAAGGCTGAACCAATTTTCTGTCCATGTGTCATTGTGGCAATGACAGCAGAGAACAGGCACAGCTAAGGACAATATTGCTGCTGCTGTGAGCTGTGCAGACAGCTCAGCCTTGCTGCCACATGGTACTGCTGGGGGAAACGAACCTCTGAGCTCTTTCTCAGATGCTATCATGAGTGCTATGAATGTTTCAGAAAGTGCTGGATTTTTACAGGCCTGCTGAAGCTCTGTGGCACAGCCGTGACTTTAGGTAATACCTTTCCACCTCAGAGATACTGCTGGCATTGCTATTAGGTCAGTGGGACTGGGAGTGCTTTTCTCCCCAGGCAGGCTGTGCAGAGGGACAGGGCAAAAATGGCCCTGTGGCAAAAATGGACTACAAATCGGCAGCAGGCAGACTGTGTAAGGCACAGTCCTCAAACAGGGAGAGTGTTCTGCTTGGCATCCTTTCTGCCCTCTAGGTACCAATATTTTGTATGAAAGCCAGACTCCATGAGAAGGGAAGTGGTGTGTAGGAGGATATTTCATTTGAAAGGGTGGTCGCCATGTGAGTTGTTCATGATTGCATCATTTCATTGACAGGGCATCTAAATTCTGGCAGATTGAGATGCAGATGTATTGGTTTGGTTTTGAATTCAAGTAAAGCAGAGCTGACCTAAGAATGTATATGCAGCTGTGGCTGCCCTTATTGCACTGTAATAATCACAGTGTTATTATGCAATAATTGCATTGTTACATAGTAATCCACCTGTTGGACCTCGGTGGTATGTAAATGGTACATACTTATCTGCTGATATTTCTGGGGCAGTTTCTATTTCCCTGGGAGAGATGTGTATTGTGCCTTTTGGGTGGGAACTTCAGCTGCTGTACTTTGGCCCCTGAAAGACAACCATCTGTTTACTCAGGGAAGAACCAGCTGCTCTGCAACTGGCAGTGTTGAGCAACTATTACAAAGAACTGATAACCTGAATAATATCATGGCTAAGCAAAGGGCAGGGGACACAGAGAGCACCTGTTCTAGAAAAATCTCAATTCCCAATGAATGCAGATGGATTTCAGTGCTACCTTTGCTGGGCTATCCTAGGAGAATTGTTTTTGATGCTACAGTTCATTAATAACCTGGTGGACAAGCAAAGTAGAAAAATAGGAAGTGAAATCAGAATGTAGTCATAAATAGAGGTAGATGGGAAAAGATAATACAGGAGAAAAAAAGATTTTTGCCTTACTGCCAGTTAGAGCATTGTCTGCAGCAAACAGAACATGCCACAGAAAGAATCCATGGCTGAAGTGCAATAATAGTAAGAGAAAAGAAGAAAACAAAATTAAGGCAGTACAAAATAGGTTGAGTGGGCATGGGGAATACAAGGATAAGAATGCCAAGCACAAATTCTACATTTCCTAGCTTTAAGTGGCAGCCCCTCTCTCAGCTGCATATCCAGACTGTGTGTTTACGTTGAAACTTGCTGTCTTTTCCTAGCTATCTTCTTCCAGCCAAACCACATGAAAACAATCTTGCTTCTGAGCATCTGCATGCTGGATGTGCAGCCGGGATCCTGTCTGGGACTCAGAGCACCAGGGGCTAGAGAATCCCTCTCCTGCCTGTGAAAGCAGTGACTCCAAGCATCACTAGGGCTCTGCTGAGAGTTGTTTGCTCCTCCTGCTCTGAAGGCTTTCAGTGCACAAGCCAAGGATAAACCCTGACAGATGCTGCTGAGGCCAAACCCATGGCTTGTTCTGTGGCCCAGGTGCAAGAGGAGATGTTCATCTCATCGTCAGCACAGAGGTACCTTATGCTGTAGGGAGGTGCAAGGAGAGGGATGAGGAGCAGCAGGGTTACAAAGAGATCCACTTTTGAGACTCTGAATGCATGCCTGGGATATGCAAAAGCTAACCCAGCCTCTGCTGGCACAGGTAACCCAGGATGGAGAAGGATATCCCTTTAAGTTTAGCTGGTGAGGTTTTTTTTTTTTAATCAGACCCCAAAAGACAGAGAGAGAAAGGGAATGAAGCTGAGGCTGCTAGTGTGTCCTTATACCCTGCATGTGTGCTGCCTCCCAAAGGATGTGGGTGCTAATTCCAGGCCCTCACACTCCTCTTTCTCCCTATTTTCTCTCTTTAATTTCCCATCCTCTGTCTGAGGATGTGCCTCCAGCAACAGTTGTCAAGGCTGAGAAAGGCTTGTTGGGTCATACTGTGGATGCCCCTGCCCTCACAAGTTACAAGGTAAGCTGCTAAGGAACACCTAGGAATGCCCTCCCATGTGCCAGCCTGCTGCCAGAGAGCTGCTCTCAGCCCTCACCCACCCAGAATGAGCATGAAGTGCCAGGGTGCATTTGGGGAGCCCTTACCCAGACAGGCTGTCTGACTGCAGTTGCAGGCAGGGCTACCACCTCTGGAGAAATCCCATCCTTGAAGGAAGATCCATGTCTCTTCTGTCCTTCTGCCCCACCCCCAGCTGATGGATCAGGGGGGATTCAGAGGAAACGTTCCCATGTCTCTGCCAGTGTTTCCAATCTCATGGTATTTGGCAAACTGGGAGGCTTTGGTGGTGACCTGTTTCTGTACAAGCAGCAGAGAAGCAGCTCATGGACATGGCACATGCTGAGGTGCCAGCATCAGAAAGGCTCATACAGCAGCAGAATGAAAAGACTCCATGAGCTGATAATGAGCCCAGTAGTGGGCTTCCCAGCACAAAGGAGATATGGACATACTGGAGACAATCCAGCAAAGGGCCACTGAGATGACTGAGAATCATTGCTGCCAAGCTGCGGTGTAGGCAATACTTATTTGGAGCTAGCAAACGGGAGGGGAAGAAGATTTAATTTCAAAAAACTGCTTATGCATGCAAACACCAAATGTCTGGCTCTGGGGCACAAATAACTCTGCTGCCAGGAATGGATCCGGGGTCTGGCTCTAGCTACAAATGCCCCCTGAGCCCCAGGCAGGCTGCAGGGTCCGAGACCCAGGGCCAGCCTGTGCTCTCAGGGCTGCTGCAAGGGGTCACTGCCTCCTGTTGAACCTCCTCAGCAGCCTGAAAACAGCACCTCCTGCAGAGCCCCTGCTCTCAGGTCGTGTGTGTCTCCAAATCCAGAGGAGCCCTGGCCTGAAAGAGCCAAAGGCAAGGCAAGGCTTGATGCTGTGGGCTGTGCAGAGCTGCCTCTCCTGCGGGCTGAGGGGGATCTGCAGCTCAGCATCCAGTGCGAGGGATTTGTTCCAGGGCCAGCATCCAGCATCCAGCTTCCCAGCTGCCCGGGGCTTCACTGGGGTCTGCAGTGCCCACATGCCCCGGCCCTGCCAGCAGAGAAAGCCCAATTGCTCTGGCTGCACCCAGCAGACCTTTGCACCCACCCTCCAGCCCTTGCTGGGCACCCTGTCCCTGATTTCCACATCTCCCAGCAGTCCTGATTACCAGCATGCTTGGCCTGAGCCCAGGAGCCTCTATTTAGAGCTGGTGTAACAAATGGAGAGTCTTTCCCATCCCTCATGAACAGGCAATTTCTTCTGGAGCAGAGGCAGATGTGCTTGGAGCACAGAGTGAAGTTGTCACATGTTCTTGCAAGGAAATAATACTCCTGGGCTGTGTTTTAGTCTCTCACAGGGGCTCAGGGTAATACTGAAATCAGGCCAAATAAAATTTGGAGCATTAAAAGCTGGTGTTCTTTATCTCCAGGACATACAGAGGATATTTCTTTATTCTGTGTGTCATGAAACTTTGCAACAGGGTTTTAATCCATCATAATATATATTCAATATGTATTATGATGGATTAAAACCATTAAAAATATTCAATATGAATATTCAATACATATTCATTAAATTTGCTTCTTGTCTAATACATAAACATCACTTTCCTAGAACTGATTTGGATATATCTGCCTCCTACTGGAAGCATGGTCCTGGAGATGCATCAAAAGGGGTCTCGGGTGGTAATATTCCCTGAATGCTTCAATATTATAGGTGTCTTTCTCTCAAACTTTTTCTTTGGGCATGTGCTATTGCTTCTTGTTACATAACTTCCCAAAAAAAACATTGTAGGCCTCTTTATCTGTTTCTCCACCGCTTCCAGCTACATTTATCATCTTGTGTGCATACCTTTACATCTTTGTCTCTTTTTTTTTAATTTATTTTTTTTTTAATTGCGCAACTTCAGGCCTGCTGAAAATTTCTGTGTTACTTATCAAGGGGTACCTGAACTTGGGGGAGTCTCCTTCTGCCACAGGGAGCAATGGCAGCTCCTTTTTCCTCTTCTGCTCTGCCTTGAGCTCTGGTGCTCTCTGGGAGAACTCTGACACCTGAATTAAGGGGGGCCTGCCCAGCTGCCCTGCCCAGTTGCAGCCCAAGATCTCTCAAGAGACTGGAAGTGCAAGATAGTTGACAGCTAATTGTGTGTAAACTGCTTTGCCTCTGGATGGTTTCAAGCCATGCAAGGTGAAGAGGGAGGACTCTTCCCTGTGGCAGGGAAGGACCAGGATTAGTGAGAAACTCTGGGGAAGGACAGCAGTCCGTTCATGGTGCAGGATTAGAGGCTGTGGTTACCCCAGGGAGAAGATGACTCCTGGCCTGTAACCATGTTTAGGCACACTTTGGCTTGTCCCAGAGGGCACCTTACCCTGTGTTTTGTTTAACCCCAGTCAGCAGCAAAGCCATACACAGCTGCTCACTCCCACACCAGTGGGATCAGGTGGAGCATCAGAAGGATAAAAGCTGGAAAACGTGTGTTGAGATACAGACAGTTTACCAGGGAAAGCAAAAATCACACACTCAAGCAAATTAAAACAAGAAGCAGTCTCTCCTGTCACTACAGGCTGGGAGATGAATGGTCTCTGCAGGACCAGCCCTGCAGAGAAGGAACTGGGGATATCAATAGATGAAAAATTAGGTATGAGCCAGCAATGTGCACTTACAGCCCAGGAAAACAATTGTAATCTGGGCTGCCTAAAATGAATTTATCTTTCTCTGGTAAACCATCTGAAAGTAACTGCATTGGATGTCAACCATGAGGGAAGATGATGGTATTAGGTGGGTGAGTAAACAGCTTAAGAGCTGTGTATTCCCAGCCTGTCTAGGTCCCTCTGGACGACATCCCTTCTCTCCAGCAGGTTGGCTGCCCTGCACATGTTGGTGTCAGAGGCAAACTTGCTGAGAGTGCCCTCAATCCCTCTGTCCATGTCGCAGAAAAGGATCTTGGATCAGCACTGCCCAACAGTGACCCCTGAGGAACACCATGTACCTGATCCTCTCACAGCTGGAAAACTTGTTCAGAGGATGCTGTGAGGGACAGTGAAAATCACTAAAATCCAGAAAAACTACCTCCATTATCTTCCCTTCATATCCTAGTTTGGTGATATCATCATAGAAGGATAGCACATTAATTAAACATCCCTTTGTGAATCTCTGCTGGCTGTGCCTCATGATTGCATTACCCTTTAAATGCCTTTCAACAGCACCCAGGAGGACCTTCCCCAAAAGTTTTTCAGGTACTGAAATTAGACTGAGAGGTCCATAGTTCCCTGAGTCATCCTTCATGGCCCTGTAAACTGGAATAACACTGACCAGCTGCAGCTAGCACACACCTCTCCAGACTGCCAAGAACTCTGTAGGTGACGAGAGGGGTCTTGCTGGAGCAACCACCACCTCCTTCATCTGGGATGAAACCCCTCTGGACACACGACACCTACGAACAGTCAGCTGGTACAACTGGCCCCTGACAATTTCAGTGCCCACAAATGGAATGTCACTTCCCACTGTCAGGATCCTCCCAACTTTGAGGACCAGGAAACACAAGGTTTATTGTCACTATTAAAAACTGAGGCATGAGGTTCATATATGCTTACTTTTCCTTTATCCCTATTTGCCTGGGATACTTTAAAGTGTGTGTGCTGGAGGAGTTTGCCAGTACATAGCCAACTCAGTGACACTACAAGGAAAGACAAAACTTTCATGTTTGTTTGAAGTAATTCTGACACTTCTTTAATGCATACTCTTTCCAAAACACTGCAGAAAGAATATTTTGAGAAGTATGTGTTTCAAAGTATATTTTGGAAAAATTAGAAATAAATATATACAGTGATTGGTTTTTTTTAATAGCCTAAAAGGATTTTCTGTTTTTTTAAATGAAATAGTGGGAAGCTAAGCCACAGAAGAATTCCTACTTTCATTTAGTCCCTCAATGAAAATGTCAAGAGAAAGGGCATCCAGTGCCAGTGAAATTAGGAGTCTCAAAATGTTATTTGTTTTTCAGTGAACATGAAAACTGAACTCAAGCAGCACTGCTAAGACATTTTTGTAAGTGTAAAATCAAAATACTTAAAATACACACGTGTCTGCGTATGTTTCTAGAAGGTTCTCTTAACTCAGAATAAAGTAGATCTACCCTGCATGGTCCCCTGGAAATGGGTAGCCCTGAGGCAAACAAAACCAAGCTAAACTCTGATTTCTGCAGTAAAAATGATTTCTTAAGACAGTAGGAAGTGTGACTTCTATTGAAAACACCCCACTTCCTTCAGCCCTTGTGTGCCAGTGAACTAAAGCTGTTCAGTGGGTACCGATGGTGTATTAGTACCATTCAAATTACAGTCCTCAATGTCTTTGCTGAAGTGGTGATTCCACTTGGTTTTGATTTGGTTGATTGGTTAGTTGGGTTTTTATAGGTGGCTGCAAAGAAGCCCAGATCTGCACCAAGACCTGTAAACTGCACAGTAAAACAGACTTCCCTTCCTTTACCCTGCACACAGTATGAAGTATGAAGTATGAAGATGAAATCAGAGCTTGTATTAGAATTTTTCTGTAAAAATAGTAAGAGGATGCTGGTCCTAAAGAAAAAATCTGGTCTCTGTGCATTGCATACTGCCAGCTTCACACAGAAATTTTGCAGAGATGCACCCCTATTTTGCAGAAGGCTTATTGGATCCAAGGCAGGAGAAGGAAAGTATCATTTCACCTCAAAACTAACAGATGAAAACACAAACCCACTGTGACCCTACCAACGCACTCCACCCACATGTCTGCCTCAGCTGAGACTGTGCTGAATGAAGGAAAACATTATTACTTCCTGTTTTATCTTTCATTTAACTCTTCTCTGCACTGCCTGTGCTGGAGGATAATTCTTCTTGGCAAAAACAGCCTGAGACATACACTGAGACATTAAAAACACTAAAGGTGTTCCCTCCAGAGAGAGGAATGTTGGGAGCTGGAGGCAAAGAGAATCTTCAGACCTCTCCAACCACAGTGCAGCAGCACTTTCCCCCAGTGCCAGACAGTAAAGTCCTGGGGAGAAATTACGTCTTATTTTGGTGCATTACAGCAGCACCTGGTTATCCAGCAGTGTTTACACAAGCATTGTTTAGTTTTATCACAACTGCCTTCTCCATATGAACAATTTAAAACAGTGAGAAGCACAGAGACTGTAGCTCAGAAAATTCGATAATAACATGGAAATTCTAATGTTGCAAGTAACAGGCCTTGAAATATCCTTACAGACAAATTCATGACATTGTTTAGATAGATAGGCTAGAACACCTGAACTGCTAGACACTAAGTGCTGTCATCAGCACAGACAAAGTCCAAGTGACAGCTGGGTACTAGTGCCATTCCTCTGGGATAGAGAGCCCAATGTGCCTTAATGTTCTTATCAGCCATCAGGACAATAGGATGGAACATGCTCTCTGAGAGTTTTCTGTCATCACAAACAAGGAGGGGATGAGGCAGAGGATGAGGAAAGATTGAGTGGCAGGCAGGGTCAGTCTGCTGAGGGACTGTGAGGTGCTGCAGAAATGCACCAAGCTTGAACTTCTCAAAGATCAAAACAGGTGTCTGGGCTTATCAACCCGTGAAGTGACTCTGCAACAATTAAGACTGGACACCAGCAGGCTGGGGATTAACTCTGCCAGAAAGGAACCAGGGTCCTGAGCTGGGCACCTGCCACCAGTATTGTGTGGCTTTGTGGTGATGGATTCCAGCCATGTGCTGAGGAACACATTCAGTGCAGGTTCAGTGGGAGCTGCAGGCTGAGCTCTGGCTGGGAGCCCGAGGCAGGGACCAGGACCTGCTGACCCTTGGCACAGCAAAGAGCACAGGGACCTGTGACCCAGCCAGTGTCCATGACCGGACACTGAGACACAGCAGGAGCTGAGGACTCAGCAGGAAGACCCCACACTTTCTGCCATACAGATTGTGAGGGTATAAAGTCAAGGTAATCCTTTGTTCAGGGTTCTTCCTTGAGGCACCAGCTGGAGCTGTTATCCATTACTGAACCATAAATAAATCTCTTCATGGATCCAGAGGCCTGAGATTCTGCTACTGGAAGCCTGGGGTTGAGCTGTTAAGGAAGCCCTGTCTGACTGTGTGAGCATGGGGTGTGTAGGGAGTCAGGCAGGGACCCTGAGGCTCATTGGAGACACCCCTGTGAAGGGGCCTCAGTCCCAGCAGGGACAGTCCCTGGTGGTGAGGCTGCCAGAGTGTCCCTAAATGGTCAGACAGGAATGTTTACTTAACACACACATTCCTCTGGACAGGGCACACACGAGCTCCATTAGGCAAACGCTCCTGCAGAAGCCACAAAGACAGTAGTGCAGCTGAAGCTCAGCATTTGAAAACACTCATGCAAAGAACTGGAATTGTTCAGCCTTTGTCAGGGAACTCAGTGCTGTCCTCAGATCCTGCATGGGCATAGGTGGAGAAGATGAGATTGGAAAGGCACAGTGAAACAACACAGCTCCAGCTGTAATGAGAAAAATGCTGATTGACAGTAGGACAAGTTTTCTTTCTGAGGATGGTCAAGTATAGGGTCCCAAAGAGGATGTGAAACTCTTATTTTATTAAAGCAGACATCAGCACTTTTCTTTGTGTGTGTAGCAAACAATCTACAGATATCTATAGTGTTCCCTAAGATTCCACGACTGTAGCCTGGGGTCTGTATGAAACACTTGCCATGAAAAAACCCTGACTTTTGTATGTACAAGGCACTTTCTACATCCTTGATTATGTCAGCAACTCTTTTGCAGGCATGCAATTCTGCCTGATTTCAGCAGGACTGCCCTTATTCCTCAGTGCTCCACATTCTCATGCACTAATACATGTTCTGACTTTCAAATGTTCCACCAAAATGCTTGGTTTTGAAATATATTCCTATTTTTTCACATCTTGTGTGTGTGTGTGTGTGTGAGAGAGAGAGAGCGCACAATACTCTGTATTGCTTTTATGCACAGAAAGAACAAAGCACATTAAAAAAAAAGTATGAACTTGGTTGAATGTAGGTAAGGGTTACAGCAAATGAAAATAAGTGCAAACTCTATCAGAGCATGAGCACTCTATTTTGATTTCTATACATGAAACGTTTCAGAGCGCAAAATCCTAAATGAAAAACAGAAACCGACAAAACAAACATACACCCTGAAGGCAATCCCCCCCCACATTTTTGTATCAGACAAGCCCACTGAGGGCCACCCCTCACGGACGCTCTGGCCGGAGGCAGCTCCCACGGTGCGGCTCTCTCGCTGCGGGTCCCGCTCCGGCGGCGAGTGACGCGC
>JAHLSL010013621.1:4515326-4533422 GCA_025920805.1 Petroica traversi | reverse complement strand
CAGCTGATGTTGTGGGTTAACCCCAGTCGGCAGCTAAGCACAACACAGCTGCCTGCTTATTCCTCTCCCTTGCCCAGTGGAACAGGGGAAGAGGAACACTGAAACAAAGAAAATGAACAGGCTGGGATGAAAATAAGCTTAATGAGAGAAGGAGAAGTGGAGGGAAGAGAAAAAGAACAAAAGTGATGCAAAGGCAGACACTCACCAGACAGTCCCTCAGCAAAAGACAGCTAAGCCACATAAAAACCATGCTTCCAGTTTTGCTGAACATGATGTTATACGGTACAGATTACCTCTCTGATTAATAGGGGTCAGCTCCTGCTTGTGTCCCCTCCTAGTGTAGTCACATCTGAAACACAGCACCACATGGGCTGCTGTGAAGAAAATTAACTCAATTCCAGCTACAGCCAGCCCATGGTTCTTCCCTAAGATTATTTTCTTCATCCCAGTGTAGCTGTCCACTCAGGAAGCTTTGCAAGCTTGCGAGCATTACTGCTTATATTTTATTCTACTCTGCCAGGAAGCTTGCTGAGGCCTGCATGCTGTGGTGCTGTGGCTGGGAGACTTAAAATACTGTAGCACAGAGGTTTGATATTCAGAAATTAACCCTTCCTTCCTTCCTTCCTTCCTTCCTTCCTTCCTTCCTTCCTTCCTTCCTTCCTTCCTTCCTTCCTTCCTTTCCTTCCCTCCTTCCTTCCTTTCCTTCCCTCCTTCCCTCCCTTCCTCATTCCTTCTCTCCTTTCCTCCTTCCTTCCTCCCCTCCTTCCCTCCCTCCCTCCTTTCTTTCTCTCTCTCTTTCTTTCTCTTTCTTTCTCTCTTTCTCTCTTTCTTTCTCTCTTTATCTCTTTCTTTCTTTCTTTCTTTCTTTCTTTCTTTCTTTCTTTCTTTCTTTCTTTTTTTCTTTTTTCTTTCTTTCTTTCTTTCTTTCTTTCTTTCTTTCTTTCTTTCTTTCTTTCTTTCTTTCTTTCTTTCTTTCTTTCTTTCTTTTTCTTGCCTTCTTTCCTTCTTTCCTTCTTTCCTTCTTTCCTTCTTTCCTTCTTTCCTTCTTTCCTTCTTTCTTTCTTCTTTCTTTCCTTCTTTCTTTCCCTCTTTCCCTCTTTCCTCTACAACTTCAGAAAGTTCATTCGCACTCCTTTTGCGATATATTTGAGCATAGGAGGTTTCCTACAGAAAACACTAGGAAGAACAATCCCTGCAGAACTTCCTGCTTGGAAGTTCACACAGACTGTGAGCCGGTAACACATGTTATGATAAACTCTTGTAGCATTTTATTGCACTTCATGTTAGAGAGCATTACAAGGGCAGAGGGCCGCGCACTAGGCTGCCACAAACAGCAGCACAAAGGTAAAAACATTCAAGACGTGTGAGGAAGGCAGAGCACTGCTCCAGCCTGCTGGTGTGCATTCATCCAAAGTGCCCCTCTTGCCGGTGGGAACTCACTGCAGTGTTTGCATTCCCCTCAGGACAGAGCAGCAATGTGCAGATGATGCAGTGCTGAGCAGCGCCGACCTGACCAGAGGCAGAGTGAGGCGCACAGAGTTACAAGTTGTGCTGCTTCCCGGGGGTCCGATGGACGGAGGGAAGCACTGCTGGTGATAAGGAGCTGTCTCTGTGCCACACCGGGAAGTGAGCCGGGTAGCGACTGGAACTCCCATGTGACCCGCTGGCCCTAGGCGGTGTCTGCTGACATCTGCTGGCTTAGGCTTTAGGCACGAACTATCAACAGTTTTAGCCTAAGAGATGGTAATTTGACCAGTGATTTCCTATGCTGGGAGCAGTAATCCAGTACAGCCCTTGTGGCGCGACACCAGCCAGGCAGCACTTCTTCCACTGGGAACCTTCCACAGCTCTTTCAGCAAATCCTAGCTGTGAGGGCTAAGGAGAGATGAGAACCATTCATCCCTAGCCTGACTGGAGCTAGGGGTGCCAAAAAAATCCTTGCTTTTACAGTGTTTTCACTTGAATGAGTTAAGGCAATCCCTAGAGGAAAGTTTTTGGAGTCAGTTCTGCAGAGTGAATGACATGGGTTGAAGTACCTCTGTAAAGAAAATAATGCTTAACCATAAATGCTTGGGATTGATGTCAGTATTTGCATATGGCCACTGTTGAGAGGGTGTGAGTGACAAAGTGATGTGTGTTATTAGCAAAGAAGGAAGATTGGGTTTTTCTTTGTGGTCTTTGTCAAGGCTTTGAGGAAGGGAATGAGGTCTAGGCTGCAAAATAAACTAAGGAAGGCTGGTATCTTGTAGAAGTCCTGAATTTCTAGTGGTGTATTTCTTCAGGGACAAGACTGGAAAGCTGTGGCTGGAATAAACAGCATGAACGTCTTGCTCCGTGCAAGAACCTGCTTGCATGGATGTATCTGTGCCAAGGGCCTTCCAGCTGCAGAGTCTCCAGCTTTTGCTGGGAGCTCATTTTCTTCTGTCTCTGTCATAATCAAATGACAAACCGCATGTGTTTCCTAAGGAGACACATGTCAGAAATGCAAACCATTGCTCATGAAGCAGCACTGTGTACTCTGTTTGCCCACTCTGCAGAGTTTAAATGCTGTGCTGCCCTGGGGCTGTTGCAGTGATCATGTGCATGCAGGTGCTCTTGATTTGGTTTCAGCTGCAGGAGATGTCACTGATAGCAGCTGCACCTGGAGCTAGCTCACCTGGTATTTACTGAGGGCCTGTTTTAGCACCAGTGCACTGAGAGTGTGGGGCAGCATTGGCTGTATCCTTCACGTTACTGATGACAAAAATGCATCAGCAGGCACACCAAGACTGTTCAACCTGCTGGGCAGAATGCAGCCAGTTTTAGAGGGCTGCAGGTGAGAAACTGGGGCAAGACATCAGCAAAACATGGATTCTACTGTACTGGGCACACCACAAGTGTCACAGACACTGTGACTGATTACCAGCCATCCTGACACTATTAGCTGTTGCAGACATTCAGACTACAGCATCACTGTAGTGATAGTGGGGTACCTGACTGGTCATTTGTACACTGGGTAACATCCTGAACATTCACTGGATTTTGATTCTAAATTGAGCCTCCCACTGGTCCTCTGAATAAAAGTACTTAGCTGCCCTTCTGCTGCTAAATGATTAGCATGTAGTCTTGAAATGCTTGGTACCATAGATTTAAAGACGAAAGTGGTTTTTTACACTTTGGGTTTCCCTGTGCCTTAAGAAGGTGGTGCTAATTTGCACATCTCTCCAAACCTTACTAGAATAACCACCAGGTGAAATGCTGAAATCCTATGGTTCATCACGATACTGGCCTTAACAAGCCTCATAAAAGGCCATTCATTTAAGAGTTGTACCTTCCAATTCATAGTTGTACCTTTCTATGATTCTGAAACGGAGTATTTCAGTGATTTCAGTATTTCAGTGTCCCCTTATATGGAAAACAAGTTGGATAGTATTTCTGTTTTTTACAGATGTTGATATGAAACAGTGTTTTGTTTCATTGTTTTATAGGAACTCATGGCGTTGTGCTTGAAGAATCTAGAAGAAAGAAAAGAGCAAGAAGATGGTAACAGAAGGAGCATAGAGCAGGCTGTAAATGATGTGAAGGTAAAGTGTGGTTTCTTTCTCCACTGTCACTTTCTAAAGGGAGACATTTTGTTTTCTCTGTAGCTATTCAAAGACACCCAGACACTTCTCAGGAGAAGAGTGTATTCCCTGTATCCATCACAGTATATTACACTATCAAAAAGATAGAAGAGAGTCTCCTTCTATCTTTTTGACCTAGTCCTCATTCCTTCATCAGCTGAACATTTCTGGAAGACCAAGAGTGAAATTTTTGTACAGAGGAATAGTAGAGCTATGTTATTCTGTTTCACTTATGTATCTTGCATCACACTGAACTGCATTATTGAATTGTTTGGATTCACAGTAAACACAAGAACAGTTCTGTTGATTCTGTCTTAAGAGTGGGCATGTATGCTATGCTGCACCTCATTTATAGAGCATGAAATGACTTCTGCTCTAGGGACCATCTCTAAGCAGTTCTGTTACAGAAATGTCAGAAAGAGCCTGAGGGGGCTTTAGAGACTTGGTCTGATGTCACTTTGTCTTGGAGGCTTTCTCTTCCTACCAGCTTCTTGTCTCTAGCTTACTTTAAAAGCAGTCAGTCTTGCTACTGAAGGACAAGGCCTGCATATGGTTGCAATTCATACCTTGTTAATTCCAGCTGAAAGCAGAATTTTCTACATAAATAGGCATCTTGGAATCTTCCCTTAATCTTTTCCATCCGGACATCAACAGGTAGATAATTTCTGCCCTCCTTAAATGGGTAGAGATATGTTTCTGAAGAGATGGAGAAAATCAGTAAAATTCAACCAAAACACAGCACTGAAAGCCTGAAAGAGAAATGTCTGAAATGTTTGTGGTCTGTTGAGCAGGGAGGAGACATTCTTCTGCTTCATCCACAGGCACATGCTGATATGATCAAAAGACACCTGTCAGAAAAAGTGACTGAGCTTCAGTTACTTCTTCGGGAAGAAGAGAGTCTGGCAAAAAACTTCATTGATGAAAAGACTCAGCAAGCCCTGGGAGCACATGATCAACACTTGGGGTCCTGTCAAGAACAGCTGGAAGTCCTAGACAACTTCATACATCAAATCAGACAACTACAAGAGGACAGTGATCCTATTTATTTGCTGGAGGTGGTATTGTATGATCTCTTCCTGCCTCTTACCCTGACAGTCCTTGATAAATTTCTCTAGTGATGTCTTCTATAGATTCTTCTGAATGTAAGAAGCATCTTTCTAACTGCTTTTTAATTTGCTTTGTGTTGGTGTTTTGGTGAACAAATTCTTTTCCTGATTTTTGAGCTATTAGGTGTTCCTGCTATGGCATTGATTTCAGGTCTGTATGAAATTCATGTTAATTTTAAGTATCTATGGAAAGGACAGATAGGTGTCTCTTAATCTTGAAGACAATTGCTGTATCCCTTGTCCAGTGTAATATGAAGATCTGAGAAAAGGCAGCCCTCAGGAAACCTCAGGAGGGAAGTTAAAATGTGTAATTTCTTTAATTGCAAGTAATCCTAATCACCATAAGCAATAGCTATGACTTCACTGGAGGAGGCAATGCTTTTCTTTTTGCTGACTGGTAAACATCAGTTTCTCTCTCCTAATGATCTTCACCTTCCTTGAGAAGGATGTGTTGCCATGTACTTATGCCCTGACACAAGCCAAAAGATGCCATTTCTTACAAGATGATGCCTCTGATGCATTTTTGCTTCCTTGCATTGTGGCAACTCATTGCTGTGTTTCCATTGCTGTGATATGGCCCTGGAACTCTGCTGTGTGTGCTTGCAACACATCTCCATACAGGAGCTTCTCTTTGAGAATTTGTGGAGATTTTCTTGTGAGGGAAGTTAGATTTTATTCTTCAGATTGCTTTTAAAACCTAATGGATTTTGCCATTGATGGGATTTCCCAAAAAAGGGTCCTGATTAGGCTAAACACATTTCCATCCTTGAGTGATCTCTTTTAACAATGGCTGTTGGGTTCTCCATGTCTGGAGTGGCCACTGGCTCCACTGGCAGGAGCAGGAGGAGGTAATGGGCAGCTAAATGAGCTAAAAGGCTGAGCTCAGCAAAGCTTGCCTGTTATGGCCCATAGGTTTTCCTAGTGATGGAGCTGTCCTTGCTCTGTGGTGTATGGGAGATGGGAGGGAAGAGTCCTTTCATGTCATAGTCTCTGCTAATTGTAGCATTTGGCTTTCTGCCCTCAGACGTACACACAAATCGAGAAGGAAATTAAGAAATCCAAGCGCCTGTTAGAAGAGTGGCATCCAATACCTCTCTCGTTTGAACACTTACTTAACCATTATAAACACTTCATCAGAGTTCTTCAGTCCATTCTACAGAAACCATTGGAAGCCCGGCTTAAAGAAGGTACCTGGGAGAGTGCTCTGATTTTGCTTTCTTCTGCTCTCTTAGCAAATAAAGTGTACTTTTAAAGTAAGAACAGGACCTTTTATCAGGTCATCTGTGGAAACAACGGTGTTTCAGGCATGGGTACCGTTTTCTGACAGCATGGGTGTAATGCTGCTATAGCAGTGGTGATTTAGGAACACAAGAGGTTTCTCTTCCAACTCTGAAAATAATCTTTGATTTGTCTGCTGCTTTTTTCCCCCTGCAGTTCAATCAGGTATTTCAATACAATTAAATTATATCCCACCTACAGAATTCTCTCAGTTACATCCACTTGGGTGTAAGTGCACTGGCATTGGGGTACCTCTAAAATTTGAAAATTTTTCCAATTGATGTACCTGATGATCTGCCTCAGTCTGGAAAAAAAAAAAGATGATTTTTGGTACTGTAGAGGTGAGGTAACATGCTCTATTTAGAAATCCTTTTGTCTTTGAGCTGTTATTTCATCCTTAAGTGACATTTGGCATGATTAAGGCAAGGAGTTTTTCCTAATGGGACACAGAAACACAAAGCTAAATAACCATGAAGAAACCCCGCTGCTCTTTGAGTGAGCAGGCAAAACTGGCCATCACACTTCACCCAGCTGCATTTTAATAATCCCATATCAGAGAACTGCCACTGAGAAGACAGTAGCAGGCTGCAAATGGTCAGACCTGATTTGAAAGGTCACTGCAGGATGTATGTAGGATTTCTAGAAAGGATTACAGAGGTGCTCTGCAGCAAGCACATGCAGCTGTCTTCAGCTGCCTGACTCTTCATCTGATAAGGGCTACTTTTTAAGGAATCAGGTGTGATGTGTACTCAGTCGTGTATTTCTTTGGCAACACTAATCCAGCATGTCCACAGTATTCAAAGAGCATAACGTTGAAAGCATACAGAATAGTCCCTCCCTAGAAAAAGTAATATAGTTTGTCCAAGAAGTTGGAAAATGGCATTTCAGAAACTGGCAGCCTCCCTAAACTGTCCCTTTTCATCTTTGCCCAGACGTTTTCAGTAGCCTTAATCCCACTGCCAAGAAGGAGCCTGGGACAGTGCTGAAAACCATGACTCCTATTGATCGGATGCTTTTCTTAAAACGTAAGTATGATTACACTGGAGTTCTAGAATCTCCTGAGCTGGAATGGACCCACAAAAATCACTCTGGGTTCTGCACATGACCATGGGTCTGAGAGTGTTGTCCAAGCATTTCCTGAACTCTGTCAGGGTTTGTGCTGTGATCACTTCCCTGGGGAGCTGGTTCCAGTGCCCAACCACCCTCTGCAGGAAGAACCTTTTCCTGATACCCAACCTAAACCTCCCAACTCAGCATCAGGCCACTCCCTCATGTCCTGTCACTGGTCACCACAGTGATCAGTGTCTGCCCCTCCTCTCCCCCTCCCTAGGAATTTGTAGCTGCAGTGAGGTCTCCCCTCAGTCTCCTCCAGACTGAACAGACTGAGTGCCCGTAACTTTCTGTGCATGGCTTCTCTTTATTCCATCACCATGAGTGACCCAGATTAGAAATGTGTGGAGGTGTCCGTGTTGGTACCTTGCTGAGATTCCCTTGGCTTTTGCAGCCCCATTGTCCCTGGAGCTGTAGGCTCTGTGGCTGGCTGAACCCCATCCTTACCTAATGTAGAGTCAGCAGCGTTGGGGCCCTGCCTTGCTCCGACTGGAATGCCTTTCCCAGACACAGTGTCCTTGGACCTGTGGGCTTTTTGGCAGAGCCTTAACCCTAAGCTAAAAGCAACCCTGGTGCTGTGGCTGAGGTCCCCATCACCACAGCCCAGATCATAAGGGTGTGGGGGCAGCAGTATTAGTCCCTGCTGTGATCCCGTTTTCCAGCCTGTGTTCCTGGGACTGCAGGCCAAGACACTGCCAGCTGTGGGCTCCTTTGCAGGTGTTTTATAACATGGACTTCTTCCAAGGGTCACGATAAATAAATATAGCAAGTATGTTTGTGGCTTTGATTGCAGATGCAAGATCACCAACCTGGGAATATGACAGCATTCACCCAAGACTAAAATTGTCTGATGACCGTCTTGAAGTCAGCTGTAGCTGGAGGAGAATATTTTACCCCTGCAATCCCCACAGATTTGATAAATTATGGCAAGTGCTAAGCAGAGATGCGTTCCTTTCTGGGAGCCATTACTGGGAAGTTGACCTGCTTCATGCTGGAGCAGGATGGTGGATTGGCGCAGCCTACCCTACCATCGGCAGGAAAGGAGACTCTGAAGGCTCTCGACTGGGCTGGAATAGAGCCTCTTGGTGCCTTAAGAAGTTTGATTTTGAATACTGGGCATTTCACAAGGGAGAGAGAATCCCCATTCTGATAGAAAATGATCCTGATTGCATTGGCATTTTTCTAGATTACGAAGCAGGAATCCTTTCATTCTACAATGTTAGCGATGGCATGGCTCATTTGCACACCTTCCGCTGCAAGTTCACAGAACCAGTTTATCCAGCCCTGAGACTCTGGGAAGGGTCCATTAAAACCTGCAAACTAACATAAGGGACAAAGCAAAATAGAGCCTACTATTTCATGCTTTTTCTCTGAATGCCACTTCAGCAATTATCTATATGAATTCATCTCTGTTATATGAAAGTTCTAATTATGATGCTTTTAGAAGATAACATAAGGTCAAGAAATTGAACTGTGATTTTTCATGCAAATGTATTTTTCAATGAGGGAAGGTGATCCAGCTTTTAAAAATGATGTTGATATACCACCCAAAGTGCCATAGGTACTATTTTTGTACTTTTTTCAACTTATAACAGTAAGTTCAAGAAAACCTAAATTTTAATGTATATGTATTTTTCAATGGGGGAAAGTGAACTGACTTATAAATGGCATTGATCTACCACCTGAAGTGCTGTATGTAATATTTTTCAACTTGCACAATGGAAGGTTTGTTGAAAGAAATGTATTACAACTCAGACCAAAACCTGGATATTGTCTTTAAAAAAAATGTTTATAATGAACTCCCTCCCCTCACTGGCATGGAGAGTCTACAATTGTGTATGAAAACAGGTTTAGTTTGGTTCAAGCTTCAAGATTATATACTGTATATTGTTATCATTGACAAGGTCAGATTTGGACAATAAATGCACTGAGTGAATTAGCTCATATTTAAGTGTCAACTTGGAAAAATCAAAGACTGGGACTGACTGTTGGAAAGGTGCCTTCTGAAGTTGGAACTTCTATGGCCATATTTAATAGCCTTTAGCTGGTCTTACATGTCACAGAAACTCTGAACTGGACTTCTGGGTGGCCCTATTCTTCCCATTGAGAGGAAGCCTGAGAAAAAGCTGTCTATAACCCCTCATGGAGGATGAAATATCCACAGGGCTCACAGGTGCAATAAAAACACCAAGTCAGAGGTGCGTTTGTGGCCTGTTTGTGTCCAGTTTGCAGTGTTCACATAAAACTAGGGGACACAGCTTGCAAGTTTCTGTATATGGATATTTCTCACCCCACCAATACATTAATTAAAGGTCCAGGAATTTCTGGAGCCTTTGCTTACAGCAGTCTCTAGGACCAGCCCTGTAAGGATTGAAAAACCACTGCTACTTGAAACTGGTCAGGTAATCTTGCAGTGTTCAAATACTAAAGGCCATGCATCACCAATGCTGGCAATGGCACGGTCTGACCATAGGCTGAAATGCAGAAACAAGAGCTTGTTTTATGAGCAGAATTTATTTTTCAAATTTAAAATTAAAAAAAAAAATCTTTTAATAATTAAGTAGTTTTTTAGTAAGGCAAGCATACTGCATCAGTCACAGCTCACATATGGTCAAGTGTATGACTCAACCTCTGTTTCCCCATTTAAAGACAGGAGTACAGTTTCTTCAGAATTGCACAAGGGTAAACATTTTGAAAGTAAACAGTTTATAGTACCACTCACCACCAAATTCAAGATCCTTCACCAAATCATGGCCAAAAGGTAGCAAGTTCCAAGTAACCATCACTAGTAAATGATTCCACCACAGAACAAAACCTGATCAATTATACCAAAGCAGTTCTGTGCTAAGCAAGGTAATGGAAAAATGACTGGTTTGCAGCCGCTGCTATATGGTTCTCTTCTGGTCAAAGGGAAAACCAGCAGGCATTAGGAGTAGGATGGACCTTTCTAAATATCCTTTCCTGGTAGTCGCTTTCTCAAAAAGCCCACTTTTCCAAAGAATACAGATTCCTGCAACCCCCTGCTTTATCAAACTCTTTTAAAGCTTTCATCTTAAAAAAACACCATCCATGTAGTTTTCTCTTCAGTGTACATAAACTCTCACTTATCAGTATTCAACTCCAACCAGAGTCCTGCTATCTCAGGGGTGAGGCAAATGGCAGAAAGAGAGGAATATCAAAAGACACAGCGCTAGAACAATTCAAAGTGTAGACAAAATTGTCATGATTTACTGTATTCTTAACAGAAAAGGGAAGCTGGAAAGCAGCAGTCTGTGGTATCTTGTATTTGGCAAAACTCCAAATCAGTCTAGGTAAAGTGGAATGGAGAAGACAGGATCATGGCATTTCCTAGGCACAATGCTATACAGTTTCAAACAAAATCTTCATAATTTATATCCCCTTGCTTCAGGAGCTTCCTGAATGAAAACCTAGAAATTCTAACCTGTTTGCATCCTCATAATTACACCCCTTTCTTCTAATCTATCATGTTGCTATTCTTAAACAAGTTGTGCGGCAGTACATTGAGAAATATGGAATGGAGTGCTTTGGTTTAGCACTTCACTTTTTTTACATCGTTTTCCACTACTTGCTCAGTGATGGTTTCATCTTCTTCAACACTTCTTTTAACCTTCTGGCCCACCAGATCAAAGATGGTTTCTGGGGGAAATCCCTTCGGCTCTCCCACCTTCACCGTCAGCATGTCAAGTGTCAATACTGCACCTTCAGGAATTGCCACTTTTGCCACGACTGACTTTCCCAGCTACAGGGAAGGGGAAAAAAACACAATGTTTAAGTTAAATACATTGCTAGCTTGGTATAACAAAAAAGGATAAAAAATATTCTGCAGTTATCTGAGAACAGGTTGTGTAAAACTGCCTTCTCCATTACTTATTCCAAATGAAGATTAATTTAGAGTGGAAACTTTCACTGTAACTAGGCTGCCAGGAATATGCAGATGTTTTCTGAAACTGGACTGTGGCTCACTGGAATTTTTCAAAATCGCAGTGGAAGGAATCTGATTTAGAATGACAGATATTTTAGCTTAGTGTAAAAGCAGCTCGTATACAGTCACAGAGATATTTTTCTATTGCTGTTACCAAGTACCTGGCACTGCTGAGGCCCCATCTCAAGTCCTGTGTCCAGTTCTGGGCCCCTCACTACAAGAAGGACATTGAAGTGCTGGAGTGAATCCAGAGAAGGGCCATGAAGCTGGTGAAGGGTCTGGAGCACAAGTCCTGTGAGGAGCAGCTGAGGGAGCAGGGGGTGTTTAGCCTGAGAGAAGGCAGCTCAGAGGGGACCTTATCACTCTCTACAACTCCATAAAAAGGAGGCTGTAGTCAGGTGGGGATTGGGTTCTTCTCTCAGGCAGCAGGTGACAGAACAAGAGGAAACAGCCTCAAGCTGTGCCAGGGGAGGGTTACATTGGATATTAGGAAAAATTCCTTCTCTAAAAGGGTTATCAAGCACTCAAACAGTCTAGAACATGAAGTGGTTAAGTCATGATCCCCAGAGTTATTTAAAACAAATGTAGGCATGACAGTAAGGAACATACATTAGTGGTGGACTTGGCAGTGTTAGCGTCGTGGTTGGACTGAGTGACCTCATGGGTCTTTTCCAATCAAAATGATTCCATGTTTCTACTCAGCTTAGTTAACCACTGGATGATAGACACAGAAGTCTATTCTAATCTAAACTGCCAAGTTTATGCACTGTGAAATTCTGTAAGTGCACAGGCAGAAACAGTACTGCAATAAACTATTTGCAAGCTATTTTTCTGAATGTAGAGTTATTCGCTCTAGTCTAAACTAGCTGCAGGTTTACACGAACCAAAACCAAAAGTTACCTTTTCATTGCAAGCCATTTCACAGGGCAAGAGTTGTTTGATTGGAGAACCCATTGCTTTTTCCACAGTACGGATGGCTTTCACTAACTCTGCCAGTTCATTTGGCTCCAGAGATGCTTGGTGGTCGCTTCCTTTCCATGTTTTGTCAAGAGTCACATGGCGTTCCAGTACTTTAGCACCCATAGCAACAGCTGCCACTGAAATGGCTATGCCAGTTTCATGCCCCGAATATCCAATGGGGATGTCAGGAAAAGCTGACTGATATGCCTTGAATCACAACAGAGTTGGTCTGAATTATCAAGGTAGCATTTTCAAACACAAAGCAAATTTAATAGTGAATGCTGCAGTGGACAAATATTGTGCCATAAAACAAGCAGTTGGTTATGCAGAGAATGCATCTTGCTGAATTCAACAAGTCACACTGCATTACCAATCACCACATTCCAAATTTGACTAATATTATCAATACTGACAAGAAAAAGGAAGCATGCTCTTTTCTACAGCTTATGTTTCTCCTTTTAATTCAGTTCTACTATTCAAGGTTTTCAAAGCCTATCTATCAGTTTAAGTAATAGTAACAGTGTCCTATTTTTGTCCAAGAACCCAGTGGATTGGTTAAACTTAATCTGTATCCAGAACAGATTTCTTCAGCATTATATTTAAAATCTGAAGCAATCTTTTAATCCATGCATACAGAAGCGTCACCAAATCCTACGGGCATTTAAATGCAACCATGTGACGTTCTATTAAAAATAATGTACTATGTGTGCATAAATCTAAGGTAATGCTTGAACACTTTGGGAAAACTTTCTTACACCACTGTCTGGCATATCCAAGCAATATTTCCAATGAAGGAAACTATACTAGGGTCTAATCAATTTTCTTCATTGCTCTGATAGTCACATGAAGGTTTTTTAACGAAGGTTCCTAGCGATAACAGCCCACATGACTTTTCTTTGCACTACATAAAGCACAGGGTTAACCTGTTAACCATATGTCATGTTTTGCTCTGCTGAACTGTGGATCCTCCAGCAACATCCTTTATCACGTTGCTCAAAGATGAGTTCTGCTAAAAGAGCTGTGGGTTACTCACTGACCGATATAACACGGAGATTGACATCCTCTGGCTGAAGTGGGTATGCACTGGTGCACTGCAGGAAGCAGAAGTTGGGATTGATGGGCTTCACAATCTGGTAAACCTGGCGCATCGTGTTCATCGACTGCATCCCGCTGGAAATCACCATTGGGCGACCTAGCCATCAGAAAATAGTATTGTCCTAGGTATACCCAAGATTAAATTAAATACTTTATGTAAATTAAGTCGGTAAAACTAGTAAAGAATGCTGTGTAAACTTTTTTTTTTTCAAAGTTTGAGATTGAGTTTCTTTTAAGGAAACTTCAGATTTTTTCCCAAAAATCAACTGGAGTAAAAATCTAATAACTGAGCTACTGAGAAATGGTGATGTTCATCAAGATCACTCAAAGAAAATACTTACCTTTCTTTGCAGTCTTTTCCAAATATGGAAAATTATTTGTATCTCCTGATCCTACTTTGAAAAATGGAACATCCAGTTCATGTAGAAATTCCACAGCCATCTACAAGGAAAAGAAATCACTGTATTTTAACACTGATCACTTCAGCTAGATCAAGGGATAAAGAACTACTGTACTTGGAATTTAACACAGCAAACCCAAAGCTTACTTAAACAGGTAGATATTATAGACATCTCCCCAAAAACCACGGCTCCTGAAGTAACATCTGCTATCCTGACAATATCAGTTTCTCATTTCCCTCCAGGTTAAGTATAATTATGGTGCCTTATTTCATACTTCTACTTTTGTGCAGATTTTTGACTGGGATCACTGTCTCAAGGCAGTCTCTGGTTCCTCACCACAGCTGGTCATACCAGCTGTACATTCTGCTGCTTAGTACAAGTGAGCTCCACTTCAGTTTAAAGATGAACTTGTGTACCACAGCATTCTTGCTTTTTTCTATCTTTTTTTAAACACCATCAGAGAGAGCAACTACCTGCAGATGTAAATCTGCCTGTTGAATGAATGTGCTACAAGCGAGCACAGACTTTTCCTGCCATACATGTACATCAGAAATAGTAAACCACAGAGTGTTCAAAACTACAGGTTGTAGAATATATTAATCATATTGAAAACTTGTATGAGCATATTAATAAGCACCCAAAAGTGCCCAAAAAGGAAAATCCAAAAGCAGTTTGTTTTTAGGAGAGACACTAGATATAAATAAATAAATAAAATATGCCAAAGCAAAGACTATAGAACTGTTTATTTAAATGCCAATTATACTATGCCCTTGTTTAAAAATATATGTGCTATATTGAAGAGAATTCAAGAATTATTAGAGGCTTTCTGAGAAAGAGTATTAAATCAGTAAATCGCCTTTTAAAAATCAGTAATTTATCAGAAGAAATTTTGAATTCCAAACCTATCACTGGCAAGAGGTATTTAAAACCTTCATTCACCTCCAGGGAAAATAACAAAATTGTTACCTTTGTCCCCTGTTAAGCACCCACAAACACTTTTAATTTCTTCAGCTCTTTACTTCCTGCAGATAAACTTACTTAATGCCAGAAAAAGAATGTTAAAGTCCAGAAGATAATCACATCTTATTAGGTTAATTTTTCTATCAACAGTACGATGGAGATTCAATTTCTTGTACCTGGCATGTATAATATCTCTTTATTCACTATTTAATATAGTTTATTCAGGTGCATTGCGCATGAAGACAACGGGTACTTTATATTAAAAAGGCACAGATCTTATCTCAGGAGATGGCAAAAGATTAAATATGGCACGAAGACCTTGTACCTAAGGCCACATATCATTAGGTAAATATCTCCTGAAACTCAGCAGCTCTTCTTTAAGAGATTCAAGAACCAGGAAGTAATTTCAAGTAACAGGAATGACATTAAAGGGAGTGGTTCAATGAGATCCTGCTTTGTCTCCAGTACAAACTGGAACAGAATAAAGAAGTTATTCATAACCTTTGTATGTATTTCACACATCAGTTCATTAATTTCCTCATATAGTTAAACACACAATTTAACCTCTTTGAAATAACTGGATATTATGTTAAATTTACAGAAGCTAATGTATAAAAACTTTCAGAAATTAATGTATTCTCAAAAACTTTTAATGTCAATTTATGCAATTCTTTCCTTAAGTTCCAAACCCTTGTCTTGCAGAAATGCCACCAGAAATCTTAGGAGCTGTGTAATGTAATTACTGCCCAAAAAGAAGGCACAAACATGTATCAGTTCTGCTAATTAGCTCATGAAGCCACATACAAAGGAGCACAGCAGAGAAAATATGGATCCCAGCAGCAGAAAGTGATCTTAGCTGCTGCCTATGAAAAGTTGTGTTGCACTACAGCTTTTATAAACCAGAGGTTTTAACATCAAAGACGGATTGTGAGGGTTTTTTCTTCCCAAAGGCACGTGGGTCTTTAAGATCCCACATATGGAAGTCCAAGACTCCTGGGTACATTTACTCCTTTCTTAAAGGAGTGCATGTTGCTCAGCAGGTCTTTTGGATGTGAAGACAGCAATAAAAGAAACATCACCACACTCTCACAGATCTATTTCTGAATCCTTGACACTGAGTTATTGCCATATACTCAAAACATTTTGTCTGCTGTCAGATGAAGAGGGAGAACAAATTATAAGAAATAACACTGATCTATCAGGAATTGTCTCTGATTGCAAGAATGAGGCACTTAATAGATCGCCTTACATTAAGTAAACCACATCCTTGCCCCATCCTGGACATGACTACTTGCAGAAAGCCAGGGACATTGCTCTGCTGGCCATATGCAAGAGTGGCTAGCTTACTTCTGGTAGGGTCTCTTTCCGTTTGTTTCTCTAGGCAAAGAAAAAGAAATCTGTTATCTCTCATTTATTCTGAAGTTCAAATGTTACCTGACCTTTCCAGCAAATGATTCAGGAGTGACAGGGCAAGGTGCTGAGCCCCTCCATGAGATTAGTAAAAGAAATAGGGGCATAAACACTTCTGCTGCTGAGAAACACCTCAGGGGTCTAGTAAAGAACAAAGAGGGAGGAAAAAAAGAGGGAAATAATAGGGTTTAGATCAAGAAAGGAATCTGGTTTAAATACAGAAGGAAGTTTGACACGCTTGAAACCGACACACCAGACAACACCCAAGAGCATTCTGATTGGCATCCTAAGCTACAGTCTCAAAGCCTCAATTGTTTATGAAGGTCAAAATGAAGCCTTGTCCCTAAGGCTACCTACTGCATATAAGTATCTCAACACGTGGCAAATCTTCCAAAATATTCAGCCTTCTACTAAACCATTGCAGAGACACAGGAGAACTGGCAAATTACTCTAGGTCTCTCAATGAGAAATTAGAAATTGTCCATATATTCTTTGTATGTAGGAACTATCACACCTAAGTAATAACCAACAGACTCAACAGCCAGACTCCCCTCGTCATTCCAGTAAGGCTTACTTACCTCATCCATGCCAGACGCTGTGAAGAAAATGCCAATCTCCTCGGCATACTTCTTCAGCTCTCTATATTGGTCATGACTGAACTCCAGGTGGCGCTTGTGTTCTCCATAGGTCTTTCCCCAGGAGTGCTCGGAGGTGTAGGGCCTCTCTAAGGCTTTCTTGTTGAATTTGTACTCCAGTTCGCTCTTCTGGAACTTAGCACAGTCTGCTCCGCACTCCTGCAAAGCAAGTTGGTGCACACTGAGTGGACGTGCAAGCGAAACTGCACTCATCCTAAGTCTGAATGCAAGGAGAGAGTAACTGATGTGCTCATCCGTCATGGGGTTTTCACATTATCATCACAGCAATCACGGAAAGGGTGATGAACACAGAGTGACTGTGAACCTACACACACATGAACTCTTTTATTCCAAAGTGTCTATACACTTTAGTAGAGCAGCAGTTGAGAGAAATCATATTAAACCTACAAAACTTCTTAGACTTTTTGCTATGCACGCTGCTTATTCCAAGAGCTGACTTTTGTGGTGTTTTTCCCAGATTAGCTGTCACTGATAATTTTACATTAAAAGAACCCCATAGGATTCTGTGAATCCCATAGGATTCATACAAGGAGTATGAATCTGAAATTCATGGAATCATCAGGGCTGGAAGAAACTTTTAGGATCATCCTATCCAACTACCCACCACAGTAACCCCCGGATCACATCATCAGCACCAGACACTTGGTGATTACGGGAACACTTACAGGAATAATAACAAATCATTTGAAGTCACACAAACAGTGAATATATAGCCTTATTAGAGAAGTCTGCACTTACATCCCAGTCACAGAACTGGTGAAAACACCATGCCCCGGGCTGTGATAATATGCGGTTTTCTATCCAATGGATATAACATCGGATTTAAAAGCAGCTTGGCTGTCTTACTGTAACAAGCGTTACTGCAATAAAGCCCTAATATCAACCAAATCAAACTGGAGGTTCATTAGAGACGGCTCAGGAGCTACCGGATACTTTCCAAATTCCCCGTGAGTTCCTGCCCCAGCTGCGGGGCTGCAGGCATGACACAAGACCATAGAATCAATTAGTTGAAAAAGAGGTCTGAGACCAGCGAGTCTTTGAAGAGACTGAACACCACCTTGTCAAACAGACCGCGGCACCAAGTGCCACGTCCAGTCTTTCCTTCAACACCTCCACGGACAGTGACAGCGACTCCACCACCTCCCTGGACAGCCCATTCCGATGTCTGTTCGCCCTTTCTGTGAAGAAATTCTGGCTGATGCCCACCCTTAAGCTCTCCTGGCACAGCTTGAGGCCACGTCCTCTCATCCTGCCACAAGCTGCCTGGCGGAAGAGACCGACTCCACCTGGGTACAGCTCCCTCTCCGGGAATTGTGGAGAGTGATAAAGCCACCCCTGAGCCTCCTTTTTCTCCAGGCTGAACAACGCCAGCTCCCTCAGCCGCTCCTCACAGGACAAGCGCTCCCGGCCCTTCACCAAGTCAAATGCCAGGGTCTCCCTGCACACCCTGCGTTTGGAATAAACCCTCCCGACCGCGCCCCGGCTCCCCCGCTCACCCGCCTCCCCCCCGCGCGCACCTTGGCCATGCGGATCATGCGCTTGGCGATGTCCAGGTCGCCCTGGTGGTTCTGGCCG
>JAHLSL010013621.1:4502259-4514926 GCA_025920805.1 Petroica traversi | reverse complement strand
AAAAAAAAAAAAAAAAAAAAAAAAAAAAAAAAAAAAAAAAACTGCAGCCCCGCGCCCTCAGCGCTCCCGCCCTGAGGGGCCGATCCGTGAGGGGAGGCGGCAGCGGCGGCACGGAGTGGCTGCCCGGGAAACACACACCGGCCGCCCGGGAAACACTCACCTGCCGTCCGGGAAACACTCACCGGCCGTCCGGGAAACACTCACTTGCCGCCCGGGAAACACTCACCGGCCGCCCGGGAAACACTCACCGGCTGGGGCTCCGCCAGAGAGACCCTAACATGCCGTGATACCGGTCTCATGTACACCACATCCCCGGGCTCCGTAGGGACTTACAGGGATTCTTACAGTGACTCCATCGCCTCCCAGGGAAACCTAAACCAACGCTGCACCATCCTGACACTGACAATTTATTTTTCCTAGTACCTAGTCTGAATTTCCGTGTCTCAGATAAAGGCCATTTTCTCTTGCCCTCTCACGGCAGGAGAGGCTGACCCCCACCACACTACACCCTCCTTTCAGACATTGTAGAGATTTGGTTCAGACAAAACTTTCCATGATACGAGGAAATAAATGGTGAAATGGGAAGCAATGGCTAAGGCCATTTCTAAGATAATTTTACACCACATTCCTCCTCTGACTGACATGCAGATGCACTTGTGGCATTCTGGGCATATCTGTGAGGTTTTTAATGGAACTGAAAATCAGTAATTTCAATTGTGATTTTATAGTACATAAAATGGCGTTTATTTGTTTGTTTTATCCGGTTTGTTTTGTTTTGGTGAGGGATATGAAGCCGAGTTGAGTCTCAGGGCCTCATCGGCACACAATGTTAGCACCACAGTAACAGTAGTTATTCTGTTTGCTGTTCCCTAAGGAATTGCATTCTTCCAAGAGACTGCAGTGTCTGGTTGAACACAACCAGCAAACTCTAAGCTGTGTAGTACTACTTAAGAGATAGACTGAAAAATTGCCTCAGTTTCAAGTCAATGGCCTTGAGGAGGGACATACTGCAATATGCCAGTGGCTCTGAAAAAGGATGGTGTCTTTTACTAACGATTGAATTTTGTAAATTATGGTGAAGACACTGTATAAATATAAATTCTTTTTCTTTGTGTGACTAAGGATTGCAGACCATATAAAATGTTTGTATCTGTACAAAACTAGTGAGTTCTCTAGAAACAGTTCTGTTGGCTGAGGCTGTCTCACAGACAAGTTTCCTGACAACAGAACTCATACTAAACAATTCTACTGATCAATTACATTGACTGCAGTCAAAGGTGAATACAAATGCAGGCATAGCTTTTTTTAGGGTGCTGAACAACTGTTACAGAAAGAGATCTGAGTAATATGCAGTCTCTGTAAAAAAGGTAGCATTTGTGCGATGAGTAGTACATACTTCATGTTTTAATGAAAGATTTTCAGAGGAAAAATAGAAGGTTAAAACTATACTGCAGGTATTTCTGATGTTTCCCATATGGACTATAACAGTATAACAGTATATTATACAGGAATTACACAGAGTTGAAAGCCATACTGTAGGCTGTTGAACATTAGGATACTGAAAATTAACAAACAATTTATGAAAACACCTGACAGTCAATATTGGCTATGCAAAAGAATGTGTGATTGTAACCTTAATACTACATACATACAAACACTGAGAATAATTGTAATGAAGTTTACCCCAAAAGTTCACTGATTGGAAAAGCAGCTCATTAATAATTTCTTAATTGTAATATTTGAAGCAAGCCTCTAATGTGCTATGTCTCATGGATTTTAGTTTACACTTTAATATATCACCTAATCCATGAGACATTTCTCCAGCTAAACTGCATGGCTTAAGGCCAAAAGCCCAACTTGTTCTTGTAGTTACTTAGGTGCTCTAGGTTCTTCCTGCACAAACATTTACCCCCAGCTTAGCAGAACAGACCTTCTCCCCTGGGGCAAGTTCCTTGTTCAATCATTAGGTAAAGAAGCAGGAAAAGAATGCCTCCAGAACATGAGTAATTAACTTCTGGAATAATTTTGCAATGACAGAGTAACACTTTGCGTATTATAGACCAAGCATAGCAGAAGATTGAGCCTCATGCTTTTAATTATCCAGTATTGAAGCAGTGGAACTGAAGGTAAGATAATATCTAGTTATATATACACACAAACACACAGACACACACAGACACAAACACACACACACACACATTTATTTATTTATTTCTAATGTAAGGCACGAAAGCAAGAAACAAATAATAATGGTACAGAAACTGTGAACTATTCCAACCCAGGCAGTTTTACACTCCCTAACCGTTCCTAATGAAGTTCTGACCACAACAATTCCAACACTGTATTCTGTGAAACTCTGTGTTCCTGTGTGTGATGTCTAAAATCCTGGTTCTGTGGCAGGTTTGTCATTTATTTCAGTGGGAGAGCAAACTCACACTGAGGATTTAATAAATGTATTTATGGACAATAATGAGAAGCATACATGGAATACAATGGAATACTTCCAGCTGGGAGGGACCTACAGTGATTGTTTAGTGCAATTGATTGACCATTTCAGGGCTGGTCAGTGGGATGGTTGCCACACTGATAGTTTTCTCAATAGGCAAACTGTTTCTATGTGCAGTAATGCTTTATTCAGGAATTACAGAGCTTGAAACAACAAGTGCATGTAGTTTATGCACTCAGACACAGAATTCTATACAATCCTAAAACCTGGTCCTTGACTGGCATTCAAAGAGCCTTAGTCCTTGAAACAGATAATGATCTTGCAGCTTTGACATAGCTTGTAGGAAGAAAATTCCAGTGATGACAACCAGCAGCAATTCCTTTCAAATATCAAGATTTTGTACATTTCAAAAATGCTTGAGTTTGTCAGTGAATTTTAATTCTCAGGTCTCCTTTCCTTGGACTATATACTCTGCAGTTCTGGGGGTGTTAACTTCCCACCGCCAAGAACTTATTTGCCTTATTCTGTTGTTTGATTGCTTCCTTGTCCTTCTTGTTATCTCTAAAACAGTGTTCTCAGCCCTTAAGATAATAATTCCTCAAGAACGAGAAGCTGATTGCCAGTGAGATGTTTATAGTCTTGTGGCCTCTGTTTTCAGTCTGTGCATGTATTTTCAAGGTCTCTGGTATTATCCCACACTTAAGCTCTACACCATTACCAAAGACATCTGGTACCCAACTTCCGTTTGTACTGAGTAAATTCAGTCAAGCTAATAACAAACCTAACAGCCCAACAGGTCTTGTTGCCATGCAATGCTAGCATTAGGTTTCTCACTAGCAATGACAGTATAATTTATTATTGGGCCGTCCAGACAATAGAGACAGACAGTACATCTCCTTGTGGTGACAGCAAGAATTTGATTACTGCAGATTTTCTTTATTTCAGCCCAACATCTGAATTTTAGTTTCCATGCAAGTTCTGACAAGCTAAGAAGATCAGCATGTTTCCTTTTTGCTCTGACAAACTTTCTCATGCAACTTTGAGATCAAGCCTGTGTATTGTGAATGAGCCCAGATGTGCTAACAGTTCAGTAAATTACAGTAATGGATTGACTTGTCATTTTACCAGATCTTGTGCAGTTTAAGTAACTGTTTAAATGACTTCCACAGGAAGAAGTGAGAGATGGAGGTTGCATACAATATTTGGGAGGGGTGGCTGGGATGATGTGAATGAGACTACTGTTACTGACAAAAAACGATTAAGAGTTACAGAGGCAGGAAGTGAAAAGATGTAAGGAGAAACTAGGGAAGAGTGACAGAATAAAGTGGTACTGGCTGATAAAGTGATACTGAGCCAGTGGATTGCTGAGAATGCATTGAAGCCCAAAAATCTGAGAAGCATAAGAAGCTGGACTGAAGGTTGGGGGACAGGGTAGCTTGAAGAATACCGGTTTCATGAGAAATGCTGCTGGAAATAACAGCTGAGGGGACTGAGTCATGAACTCGGAGCCTTTCCTAGTGCTATGAATAAGATGAGACAAATGGGGCTGTAAATAAGGGGTCTGCATGAATAAAAGGCAGATGATGTTAAACATAATCTTTTTCCCCTAAAAAAAATCAAAGTGAAGACTGTGATCCATTAGAACATATTAAAAATTGGTAAAGATTTAGAATTTAGCTAAAGGCCTACCATCAGTATATTTTCTCCCTCCTTCTGAACAACTGTCTTCTTCAGTTTTATCCTGATCTGAAGGAACAGAAATCTCTGTTCCAACCCTGTGTGTATTTCTGAGGTGCACTGGCTTGCAATTTTTGACTTGACAGCACACACAATTAGGGCTATGACACAAAGAACATGTTTTGGGCTATACAACCCTCAAATTATAGAGGCTGCTAGTTTTAAGATATTTTTCAGTCATCATTTTTGCCTCTTTTAGCATGGTTACTGAACAGTCAGTATAATATCCCACTCAAGAGCAATCTTGCCCCAGGCTGTACTAGATACAGGGGAGGTGACTGTCCAGTCTGTGTATCCTGTGTTTTACCAGATAGCAAGGAGACAATGACCAAAGCTTTAGGGAAGAGAAAGCTGGTTCCTTAATCAGCCAGTTCTGACTCACTGTTTTTGCCACCAAGTTGCTGGATGATACTGGGATAATCACTAAAATATTCAAGGCATTATTGTTTAGTTCACCGATCTGTTGAATTCTTGCAGTTACAAATCAGTATGAGAAATGTGCTTAACTAACACAGTACCTGTATAAAACACTTGGTCTTTGGCATCTCTGAATTGGCATTTGGAATGAATAGACACCATCCATTCTAATCAGGCTGTACTTCAGCTCTACTCTGAAGGGGCAGAGGAGGGAGGAGAGTATACTCTATAAATTGAGGGCAAGGAGGGAGAGGAACAATACTCTCACTTTTCTGAGAGGTGTATAAATGTAAATTATTACTTTAAGAAGCCTTTGTAAAAGGCATGATTTGTAAAAGGCACAAGGGAGAGGCATAGGACAGAAATAATACATCTGTTGTCAGAGGAATAGTTGAAAAGTGTGTGAGGCAGAAACCCGTGACACACAAAACAGTGAGAATAAACAGAAGGTTTGTTTGTCAGCTTAGCTTGGGGCTGTCAGTCCTGCCTCAGTGGTGCTGTAGGAATGCCAGGGTACATCTCAGCCTCCTGGCCTGCCTGCCTGATATTGCTCCTCATTGACCTGCTCATCACTACAGTCTGTGGGCTGAGGTAATAGCCAAACCCATTCCCAGCTGGTTTGTACATGTTAGTCACAAGCTCCCACTGTAAGAGGCACATCTGGTGTCTGGATCCAGTTGCTTTCCTCCAGCAGATCAGTCTGGGTGTGCTGTTGCAGGGAAATAGATGTCTAACACTTGCAAGTACTAGAAAGAAAACTGAACTCTGACTGGAAAAATAAGCATTCACATAGATGCTACTGCATTGATTACCCAAGAAAAAGTAATCAAGTTAATTAATTTTATGATAAGGTAGCTGAATGGTTGCTTTTCTATGTGTTCAGAATGTAGATTACTTTGATTGTTAGACAGGGAAAAGTGGTGCAATACCTCACCTTCTGTATTGAATTCAATCACAAACCTGTTGCTGATTTAGGAGGGAAATGAGAAAATCTTGGCAGATCCTTCAAAAGTTCTTAACTACCCAGTTTTCCATACAGTTAAACTACCTTTCAAAGTTCGTCTAAAAATGGCAATTAATTAAAAATGTAAAGAGAAAAATCCCTGTCAATAAAGAATGGCTTTTCCCTTCTATCAGAGTATTCTTAGCTTGACTTCTTTACCTTGCAACAGTCTTTACCTTGCAACAGTGTGATTTCTACTCAGTATGTTCTTCAAAAATCCCTGTATTTCAAGTGGCCGTCATTTATTTCAGGTTCAATTAAACCATAAAAAAATCACACTTTGAAAAGCAGTTTACAGCAGAAAGAGAATTAAAGTGTTCCTTTTATTTATACTTCCTTGCATGAGTTGTTACTATGCAGTCAGATTCTTAAATTTTTGTGACCTGTGTTGAGTTTGGGCAAGGTGAAATACTCGTTCTGCATCTCATGGAATGCTTTTGTGCCTGTAAATCAAATCCAGAAAAGGCCACTGCTTTATTGTTTCTAAGGAAGCTGACAGGACTTTAATACACAAAAGAAGTGGTAGATTATTTGCTAATTTTTCAATTAGTTTTACTACATTAAGAGTTGCAAAAGTTCCACATTCAGAAGTGATACTGAAGGACTAAGGCCATATATTGTGAAGCAACCTTGGGAATCCAAAGTTGTAATAGAGATTGTCCAGAAAACTTGATTGGAAACTAATTTACTGAATACATTTTCAAATATACTACCGAAGAAAGATTTTTCACTGACTACTTCTGAGAGTGTTGGGGGAATTTACAATTTCTGCTATAAGTTAAATAGGTCTCTTCAGTTATGTCAGAGAAGATGAGGGTGAGATGATATGACAGAAAGATGCTTATTGCCTACACAGTTGCAATCAGTTTGATCAGACATGCTAGGAAGTTAACATCTTTGGAAAACTAATTTTTCTCTCAGGAGAGTTCTGTCAGGCAGGCTGACAAGTTTTCCTTTGGATGTAAGAACTTCACATGCAGCACATTCTACAACAACAAGAAACTGTGAAGTCAAACATACATGTCATTCCACAAAGCCTCACAATGGCAATCATTTCAATCACTTCAATCATCTTCCTTGTTGGCATGCAGATAAGAATAGGTTAAGCAAATTTAATAAGGCAGGAATTTGAGGCTTCTTGCAAGCTTCAGCAGTTCTACACAGTAATATTTTTCTGTTCTGGGTAATAAGTCTTTATCCTGAAAAGGGGAACCAACGACCTGGCTTGCAAATGTGTTCCAGAAATAACTGCAAATAGGTTTTTTTTTTCTTCTGTCCTGACATAAGGCTTTATCTTCAGATAATGAATGAGTTTTGTATCAAGAACTAAAAGGGACCCTTCAAGCACATTCTCCTTTATTATTTCATACACCTCTCATAATGTTTACTATCTTTATGGAAATGGCAACAAATGCCATAAGAGTTTTTTCTTTGCATTTCAGTGCATTTCCTCTGACTCCTTTTAGCAAATCAGATGCTCTTAGGAAAACAAACGGTAAGGCATTAAAAACCTAGTTCTAGATTTTCTTGTGTTACTGAGAAAGTAATGATCCACGGGGAGCCTCATACTACTATTTCAGCTATCAGAAAGACACCTCTCTTTGGAGCACCTTATTAGGTTTGTTGCAATAAGATAATCCTAACCTTCAAGAATCTCAAGGCTCTGCAATGATAGGAATAGGCTGAACCAAAGAAATTGTCCAGAGCATAGAAAATTTCCCCAGGTGGAAAAGGAGCAGTTTAAGGAGCACATAAACAAATAGGCCTTACATACTCCACCAATAATAAAGCTGACTGATGTCTCTGGGAGTCCATCCTTGATAATCTTTGAAAGGCCATGGCAACTGGGAATGTTCCTCAAGACTGGAAGAGAGTGCCAGACCTGTCTTCCAGAAAATCTAAAAAGAACATCATCAAAGCAGCAGACCAACCAGCTTCAGGTGAGCGTCTGGGAAGATGATGGAGCAACTAATCCTGGATGCCATTTCCAGTCTCAGGAACAAAAAATCATCAGAAATACCCACTATGCACTTACGGAGGGGAAGTCATGCTTAAACCAACTTGATAACCTTCCATAGTGAGTTGCTTTGCCTGCTGTGTGAATGGAGAGCAGTGAGACATTATTTACCTTGGCTGTAATAGGGTTTTAATGCTGTCTTTCGCAGCATTCTAACAAGACAAGCTGACAAAGTATAGGATAAATAAATGGATAGTGAGGTGAATTGAAACCTGTACAATAGGGTCCAGAGGTTGTGATATGTGGCACAAAATCAAGCTGGAAGCAAGTTCACTAGCATTAAATTCAGGGAATGATAGCGGGGCCAGTGCTGTTTAGGTTCTTCATTAATGACCTGGATGGCGGAGCAGTGCTGCTACAGCAAGTTCACATATTATATGAAACCAGGAGGAGTGATTGTTACATCAGAGAGTAGTGCTGCCACTGAGAGGGACCTCGATAGGCTGTAAAACTGGGCAGAGGGAAATCTCATATAACTCAATAATGAGAAATGCAACGGCATAAGAAAAATTCCAGCCATCAGTACATTCTGAGGGCTGAGCAGCTGGAGAATAGCTTGGCAAGGAAGGGCCTTGGGGTCTTTGGGAGCAAGAAGCTTATCATTTACCAGCAATATGCCCTCACAATGAATAAACTCAACAGCATCCCGGGCTGCATTAGGAAGACCACCGCCAGCATGTGAAAGAAAGTGATCCTTCCTCAGCACATCTGGAATGCTGAACCCAGTTTTGGGCATACAGAACAAGAAAGATGTGGACATACTGGAGTAAGCCCAGGGCAAGACAACAAAGATTATTAAAGGACTGAAGTATCTTTTGTATTAAGCAGACGCCTACTCCATCCATTCAAAATGTTGGCAAGACTTTACCTTCATGGTATTGCTTACTCTGTTATTAATATAATTTCAAGCATCTTGGCCCTGTATTTGCAAACCTGCCTCATTTATACAATTCTTGTCATATTACTTCCTACTGTTCTACTCGGACAGTCTAACCCTCCACTCTGCTCATCTTTGTGCAGCTCTGTGCTTCTCTTAGGTACGGAACAATGTTTATTCTCTGCCCTCACAGATTCTGTTTGAATACTGTGGCCAGCTATGATGATTAGAGATACAGCTGTTAGAACAACAAAAAAGCATCACAGCACCACATGTTTATTAGTTGTAGCTATATTCCTTATTTTACTAATTACTGGGTGTTCCTTGGAAAGCAGCGGCGCCTCTTACGTTGGGATGTTATGTTTAACAGTGCAGGCACTACCAGCAGTGTCGCTTCTTTCCTCCATCTATTTAAATTCTCATGGCAGCAAATCAGCTTGATAAACTGAATGCAGTGTGTTTTGCTGTAGTACTGGAGGTCTTGTAGCAGAAGAAATATTTGTAGTATGTGAAGTAAGGGTGGGCCACTTCAAACCCTTTGCCTAGCAGGTCACTTGATGTACCCAAGGACCCTCTCTCATGAAAAAACTGCTGTTCTTCTGGGGATGAGAACTATGTATATTTAAATACTAGTTTCTCATGCATGTTGTAGCAACAAACATGTCTCCAGTTTGATTGTCCGAATAGGAGAATTGCTCTTTGGTCTTCCTAGTAGTCAGAGCAGGCAGATGGCTTATTTAAGCTGCTAGTGTCAATATGAGTTATAGAACCGGCCTTGGCTTTAAATCCAGCCCCATCAGAATAAGGTGAACAGCTGCAGCATGAGTCTGTGGTGCAGATGGGCTTGAGCTGAATGACAGTGACGTGTATGAATGTTTTCTTTGTGGGCTTTAGTCTTCATAAACCCGTTTAGTAGAACTATTAATTGTAGCTGAAAGTGCCCAAGTCAGTGTATGTGCAGCGACCTTTACAAATCTGCTTTGAGGGAGCTTCCAGATTGATGTGAAGTGATGTGCAGGGTAGCTGTTGTGGAGCAGACTGATGCTGGTAGCTTTAACTGCCTCTCAAAGCAGTTCTTTTTGGCTCGTGTACCTTTCGAAGGAGTGGCAATCTGACCCTTGATAGGGATCATCCTTCTGATACAGGAGTCTATAAGAGTTATAAGATACTAGGTTCTCATAAGCGAAAAGCTGTGAGGATTTTCTGTCTATAGCTTGAAAGTTGCTAACCATCAGTGTGAGGGAACTTGTTAATTGATTTCAGTGGAACTGGACCAAGTCCTAGTCATTGTGTGCTCTTACCTGCTACTTGCCATTAACGGTGGGCTCTTGTGCAGGGACCTTCTAGTTAGAGAGATTCCCTGAGAAGGGATTCATGTCCAGGTGTCAGATATGCAGTGCCTTTCTCATTTGCATACTTACAGAGTGTTGTAAGGACTTGCATTTCAATTCTTTTTTCTCTAGAAACATCTGTTCTACTAATCATTTAATTTCATAAGTCAAAAACATTGTGAAAGAGTCAGAGAAACCCCACTACCCTGTTGGAATGATTGTCTTAATATTGGAAGTACAGAATCGCAAACCCATATTTTCATTAATAGTCAAAAGCATATTTTTAAACTACTGCTAAACAAATCTCAGTACACATAGAAAGGAATTAAATGTCATAATCTTTCAAAGAATGGAGAGAAACAGAATAATCCTGACACTCCTTTGTAATCTGATTGCCTTTTCATATTTCCATTATCACCTAATATTTCTGTAATAAACTCTTCTCCCCAGTGTGACAAATCAACAAACCACTATGGATGAATAACAAAGGGTATGCTACTCTTATGTTTTGTACTACTCTCTAAGGAGAAACACCTACCTTTAGAAAAGGAGGTATCTTGACTTCTTTTTCAGGGTAAGAAATCAGGAAAGTAATAATAGCTTTGTCAGAGCAGGACACTTCATATTTCATCTGAATTACAGATAACATAAAATTTTTTAAATTCATCATCAAAACAGATCTTATGGCTCACTGTATTTTCCTTTGCATCTAAAGCAGTAACATTCAGTTACTCATTCTGATGGAACACAGAAAATAATTTTCTTGGGCCATTTGAAAAATTGCAATTCTGCTTATATTTCATATTCTTTAATCCCTGATCTGCAATTTTTAGACAAGCAAGTAACCGGATTTGCTTTTCATTTTAAATCACAATGTCCTACTTGTGTTTGTGCCGTCAGAAATTCCCCAGAAGGCTAAGAGGCAGTGGAAAAGCAGAAGAGGAAGTAGCTGGACAGTTATCCAAAATTCACTATTCATAGTTAAAGGGAACCAGTGCAATTCATATAAGGAAAGAAGAATGATGAAAATGAACACGAGAGTGGATTTTTTAGAAGAATTTGTGGAAAAAAGTCAGCAAGTTTCTGTGAGAGCATGGTGTACACTTCATGATAACATTTCATTTTTATGGTCTCCTGTTGTGAGTTACGGGCCTGCTTACTAGTATTATTTTTAATTTTTTAAATTTCCCTTGGCAGCTGGAGATTATTTAAAACAAATATAAGTGTGATCTCCTGCCATACAAGATTCTGAGTTTTCATGGGAGAAATTAGGCACATGTTTTATTTGACTAAATGAGGTGAAGGGAGCTCTCTGTCATACTACAGGAGTTTACTTGTGCTTTTTTTCTCTAGCAAATAATATTGATGGGTGGGTGGAAAGTGTAATTCAGCATGTGGTTTATCTTACACCATTGAATTCACATTGGAAAAAACTGTGTTTCAGAGTTAAATTTTCCTCTGAATTTGGCCTCTTTCTGAAATATGTTTGAACCCTTGTTTGGGCCTATAACATAAGCATTCCCTCTAATATTTCACGAATTCATACACACAGACTTACAGGCAACATGTAAGTGGAATTAAACCCGTACCTCTTCCAGCAACTGTACCAGCTTGAGGGCTGCCAGCATCATCTTCTCCTTTCTTACAGCAATATTTCCCTTTCCCTCTCTGCTGTGCCAATAAACTACATGCATGGCCAGCAGGTCAAAGGAGGTGATTGTCCCCCTCTCTGCTCACGTCAGACCCCACCTGAAGTACGGCACGCAGTTCCAGTGCCCTCAGCATAGGAAAGACGTGGAACTATTGGAGCAAGTCTAGAGGAGGCCATGATGTTGGTAAGAGGACTGGAGCACCTCCCCTACAAGGACAGACTGAGGAAGTTGGGTCGGATCATCCTGGAGAAAAGAAGGTTGTGCAACCTCCCAGTATCTGAAGGGTACTACTGGGAAACTGGAGCGGGACTCAATGCCAGGAAATGTAGTGATAGGGCAAAGGGTGCAAGGGGGAAATTTAGGGTAGAGATTAGGAAGAAATTCTTTACTCTTGTGGGGGGGAGACACTGGAACAGGTTGCCCAGGGAAGCTGTGGATGTTCCAACCCTAGCAGTGTTGAAGGCCACGTTGGATAAGGCCTGGAACAATCTGGTCTAGTGGAAGATGTCTGTGCCCAAGGCAGCAGGGGTGGGAGTAGATGATCTTTTAGTCCATTCTAACACCTCAACATTCTAAAATTGCATGATTCTATCTGTGTGATAAGCCAGATACAGGAACTGATCAAAGTAACTGTCCAAAAAATTGTATCAGAAACCACTGCCCTTCCAACAACCATTTTGTCAACACATGGTCAATGGAACTCATGCTTCCCGAATTCTGGGAAGCGCTGGTTTGACCTCAATAATGTGTACAAATATCTAAAGGCAGGGGCGTCAAGAGGCTGGAGCCAGGATCTTCTTGGTGGTGCCAACCACGAGGACATGAGACAACTGACAAAAACTGATGTACTGTAAATTCCATTTGAATATGAGAAAGAACTTTACTGTGTAGGTGACTGAGCACTGGAAAAGATTATCCGGAGAAGGTGTGGAGTCTCCCTCACTGGAGAAATTCAAGAACTATATAGACACAATCCTGTGCCGAGTGTTCTGGGATGACCTTGCTTAAGCAGGGAGGCTGGACCAGATGGAAGTAGCTAGACAGCCACTGTGATCCCTGCCGACCTGACACTTTCTGCGTTTCCGTGACTTAAGCTTCTCAGTGCTAGACAGGAGACACCCAAAACCAGGAAGGATGTTTGACAGAACCGATGCTTCGGAGTATTCTGCCGGTTCGAATGTGTGTCC
>JAHLSL010013621.1:4460431-4501859 GCA_025920805.1 Petroica traversi | reverse complement strand
GGGACCCCGGGCCGGCGCTGGGCTCCGCTGCCCGCCGGTAGTCCCGGGGGTGGGTCGGGGCAGTCCTGGGTGCGCTGTGCCGCAAGGTGAGCTACCTCCCTGCTCCCTCGGGTTTAGTTTGTTTCCCCTGAAAATGCCTGAGGCGCGCCTGATGCGAGCGGTGCTGATCTCCTCTAATCCAGGAGCCTGCCTGAAGGAAGGCTTCTGAAAGCTGGGTAAATCCGCCACTTGAGTTTCTGTCTTCAGCGAGGGTGATCCTAGTCTTAAAGCGTAAGAGCAGTTAAGCTAATGTTTAATTTTACAAAACCTTTAGCCTTTGTTCCTTGGTAACCTTTGTACTGAGTGTAGCAAGCCCGACACTGCAGAACCCGCGTTTGGAGGAGGGTGGGAACTGTGTGTCTTGAGAAGTGTAGGTTAGTGTGTTTCCACTCAGTCTTTGGGCTAAAGCAGCCCAAAATAACCACTTCTCATTATGAAAGGTTTTAACTGAAGTCTGAATGGAAAGGAGTTGATGTTGCGACACTCTCAGGAGACTTTGCTTCTACTTGTCCCCAGCCCCACAGGAACGTATTTACTCTCATGTGACATCCCTTTGTCACTGCAGTAGGATGCCACTCTTCCTCAGACTAAGTTGAATGACTGCTCCCCAGTTCATTGTCGGAACAGCATTAGAATTAAGTCTTCATTTTGCAAGTTGGTATCAGAAATTACTGACATATCTTATGTATGAGGGGGCAGGTTTGTGGTATCTCTGTAAATAAAGCTCATCTAGATAAAGTGGGTGATGGAGACCTTCCAGTTCTTATTTAGAGGTAGCACTGCTCTTAATGTAAGCTCACTCATTAGGTCCAAAACATATGGACTACATACTCTTGGAATAAGAGGTGTTTACTGGGGGCTGTCTTGCTCCAGCACAAGAACTTGAGGGTAATTGTTATCAGAACACCATCCTGTTTTGGTATCATACATAATTTGACTTCCGTATTCTATGTATAGTGCAGAAACAGACACAATGGACACTTCCCTTCTTACTTTCAGAAGCATTAGACAAAAATTATGCCTTTTATGGGCTTTTTGTTCCAAACAGGCTGTGGAACTTTAATAAGTAGCTGTTTGAAAACTAGTTTAGTTGAAAAAAAAAATTGTCATTGGCCTTTCTCACAAGGTACTAGAACAACTAGAGGAGTACGTTCTCTGCATATATGTAGTGATGACTAACGCAAAGCGTTTCCTTGTCAGAAAGTTAATTTGTTCAATGCTTCTAGATTGGTTTAATATTTAAAAGTAGTTCTTAAACTTCCTTTCAAACATTTTTTTCTCAAGTCATGTAAGTTGGCTTGTCATGAAGTACAAAATTGTTATTGGAGAACTTCAGAAAGAGGTTCATAAAATAATAAATACAATATGATCCAAGGCTGTGGGAAGTCCAGGCAGGACCTGTTTGTCATCTTGCTTTCTTCTATGCCTTGGGATTCCATTTATGTTCTGGCCTGTTAAATAGGCGTGGGAGATGATGCCTGTGGACTTTTGGTGGGCTTGGTTTTTAACAGAACACTGATATCTGTTGAATGTCAGAGCCTGTACTCTCTCCCTCCGTGTTAAAAGGAACAGACTTTAACCATGCAGATTGTACTGATTCAGGCGTGGTGGCAAATAATCTAATGGCTTCTGTTGCCATTTGTGTTAGACATTTCTTATCATCTGGTCAGCACCTTAATAAATATCAGACAGTTGTAGTCTCTGGCATATTAGCTTATTAAACTCGTCTGTAATTGAGTAGGTGAATGCAAATTTCTTCTTGAAACAATGCAAGTTCTTATGTAAATCCTTAAGCATCGTAACCAGGGATTTGTGGATTTACTTTTTTTAACCGTAACCTCTTTTGAACTCCTTATTTACAGGTCTGTTGGATAAGTTCTTTCTAAATACTGGACCAAAAGTAATAACTTGGGCAGCTCTCAACTGAAGTTTGAAGGTCTTACCTTCAGATATAATGACAAGCAGTCATCAGCTTCTTGAATACACTCTTAAGAATTATAGTGTCTCATCATCAAACAGTTTTAAAATTTCAGTCTCTTGATAAGTGATTAGACATACACAGGGACAGCAGTGAGCTTCATGAATAGTAAATATCAGCATTGGGAATTCTGTTAAATGTTGTAATGGTGGATACTGGGTGAGTATAGGGGGAGCAGCAGAATGTTACCAAGCTTGTAAGTCTAACACAGCATCATTTCATGTTGCCATGGTCAGGGTTGGAATACTGGCCTGATCCAGCAGGCCATTCATTATATAAATGGCTGTGCCATTCAAGCTGCCTGAGCATGCAAAAATATGATCTTATTTCCCTTGGAAGGTGAAGCATAATCTCTGCTTCAGAAAGTAGGGAGTACTGCATAAATCAAGTCATACAGTGCTGTTGCCTAGGTGTTAGTAACGTGATTCTTACAAGACTTCTTCTTCAGTGATGAATCAATGTCCATGTATTAGCAGTCAGATTCTGACAATAATATGTCTTGAGGTTGTATCAGTTCAGTTACTGTGTTCTCTGAGCAGGAGAGAGAGAATTCAAGGGGGAATATATGGCTTCTAGATACTGGGTGCCAATAAAAAATCCTCATGGCAGTTTGTCAAGTGGCTTCTTATGGGGAATTTAATTCAAAGACGGGCAGTTGTATATGTTAACAATCATGCAGATACACACATGTTTAGTGTTGGCTGACTACTCTCAAGCATTGCCTTCAGATTTTCGAGCTCTGTAAGTTTTATAAGAACTTGGATGAATGATATTTCTCTGTCTTCCAAAGACCTTCGTGAGCCTCTAGCAATTAAGAAAATTAATTGTGTCTGGTGTTTTTTCTAGGTATTTCATTTAATAGCCTTTCAGGAACTAAGAATCAATTTGCTTGAAAGTTGTTCAGGAAAGAATTGATTCCTCCTGCCTCTGTAGTTAGCTTCACAGACAGAAGGAGTTCTTGTCTGTGACTATTGATTTTTTTCTTAATTGTTTGAACAGGCATTGTTCTGGGTTTTGTTTTGCAATCAGCTTCTGAGGCTTCAGAGCCTCATAAGACGGCGCTGAGAAAAGTATGATAAAGGGATGATGTCTGTTGAGCTTGTGTTCATGATGCTGCATTATTATGAAGTCAGGACAGAAAAATCTATTGTTTCTGTTTTCAAGAGAATACTCGTGGAAATTTACAGAGGGTGTAAATTACAGAAGTTGTTACATCGGAAAATTACAGAAGCTGTTATGGCACAGTATTATTGCAGGTGTGCTATTGATTATATTGAAAATGAGGGAACTAATGGATTTTGATAGCACAACACCTTAGAACTAAAACACAGGAAAGAAGCACTCTTCCTGAGTTGCTTGCCTTTATTTTGCACACAGGCTCGAGAATGAGTTGCAGAAGGCTAGAAAAATTATTTATTCTCCAGGTTCTTGCATAACTATGTAAAAAGATTCTTCTTTCTTATCCTCTTATGGGTGAGAGGTTGGTAAAAGGAAAGCATGACTGTGCCTAAATGAAAAAGGATGGGAAACTAGACATTGAGTGGTGAAGTTACTTAACCTTATGTCAGAATATATTAAACTTTGTTCTTCTCTTGCTTTAACTAGAACTGCTAGCTCACTGAAAGTAGCAGTACTTAGACTAATTGTTTAAATGAGATGCCAAAGGTAACTCATAAAAATACTTATATTTTAAAAGATTATAAGAAAGGTGTTTCAATGTACTGCAAAGCCCTGCCTCTGACATTTCGGATAACAGTCCTCTTTTGCATTGAGAATAAGACTGGTGAACAAGGCCAAGCTAGCTTTGTTTTAGGCCAAGTGGTACTGAGTGGTAATAATGCCAGTAGTATCCTTCAGAATAATTGATCATCATTGTGATAAACATCTGAGGCCATATATTGACTTCTAGGACTGAAGTGACAAAATGTTTTTTGTATTTATCTTCAAACGAAGCTGTAAGGTGTAGTAAATGTGGAGGGCATTTATGCTAGCTTTCTATTTCTGGCGAGCTTGGGTGTTGTAACTCCTGTGAATGCAAGGCAGCTGATATGACTTAACCTCTCCAGACTCTAAAAAGTATCTGTTGTGCTGTATGAAAGTTCATTATTACCATATTGTCAGCATCTGATGCAGAACTGTAAATGTTTGGGCGTCATTGCAACAGTGCCCTTAAAATTAAGAGTTGAGACTATCTTAAATTCAAAAGCAAGTAACAAGCAATATGGCTCGTTACTAACTGAGATGGTTCTAACTATGTGGTTGTAAACTTCAGGAGGTACAATACTGTGATAGAATTGGATGGACTCTGAAGCCAGTATAGGGGTCTCATTGTTCATGGGCACTGAAAATGTTATGACAGCACTACCAGTGTTTAGACTTTTTCTGTGGAAGCTGGTTATGAAATTGCAGGTTTCTGTGAACAAAAAAATCTGATACACAACTAGCATTGATTACTGATACGAAGGCTGGCAAACAGATGGTTTTTCTAGACTTCATCCTTAATTATACAAGCACGAAGACTGGAGAGCTGAAATGAAGTAATGTTTGACTGTTGGTCATGTTCCAGTTAGCACACTTGTATTGGCATATGACAGTATGCTGGTACAGTTCTATTTCCTCTTCTGCTTGTGATATGCTCAGTCAGCATGCTGACACTGCAGCTTATTTGCAAGTTCTAGGGAGCTCAGAACAGATGGGAAATTTGTTCTAATATTGCTAATGCTTCTGACCTGGGTGCCCTCTGGAAATACTTAGTTCAGTGTCTGTTAGTGGCTGTTTCTGGGTAGAAGAAAAATGGCCCTTAGACAAACCTATGTGTTTCATCTCAGGCACACCTTAAGCAATGATGTTCCTTTTACCTGACAGACTACCAGCCTGAGTAATGAAGACCATAATGAATGTTTTGTGGTGTGACAAGAAAACTTAGCCATATTATCACTGTTCTTGGAAGCATCCTGAAGATTTATGAGCCCTCTCACCCAGCTGGTGACTAGTTTTTGTAAAGGTCTCCTGTACCTTGCAGAGGAGTAGGAGACAGACAAAGTAGCAATCATCTCTCAGTTATGAGAGTCTAGTTATAAAATACCAGTTTCTCATAGCTGGAAAGCTATTTTTTCTTAATTTGAGCATTTTCGTATTAAAGTTAGTAACTATGTTCTTGGGTACTACTATCCTCCAACTCAACTACTGTTGTTGAATTGATGAATTTACAGTCCTCTACATAACATACTCTTCAGGGCTCAGAGATGAAGACTTAAAACACTTTCCTATTTCCCTGATAAAGGAGTATGAAGAGCTTCCTGTGTGCCATTTACTAGTGGTATGAAACTGGTGCAGAGCTAGCCACAAACAAGAGGGTACAGCAGCATAACTCGCTTAATTTAGGCCAGTCAAATCTCTATTTTTAAGATGGTGGTGCAAAATAACTTGATTTTTCTGCTTACTGTTTGGTACAGTCACTTTTTTCACTGAGGGGTATATTAACATGGTGGAAACACTTCTGTGTGATGGATTTATCTATGGGGGCATGAAGGGTGAGAGAAGGGTGGTAAGATGAGTACTTGGTGTAGCATGCAGACAGATGTTACGTGGTGCTGCTCCAGAGAGATGCCCTGCTGAGATTTAGCAGCTCTTGAAAATATTGGTGTATTTTGCATAGTCCAGAGATTTAAATAATTTCAAAAACTTAAAAATTTGCCTCGCAAATGGCTTGTGTTCCCTATGGCTATTTTTAAAAAATATGAAATTTTAGGGCTATGTGGCAAAAATTTGTAGCTGAGCCTGTTCCTGAGGCTCTATTGCCACTGTCACTTCAGAGATAATAATGCTGCAACTGAGGTAAGAAGCTATCAAGCATGTCATCACAGATGGTAACAGAAAGGTGACTTTGCTAGGAATGTTAGCTATATCTTTTGAGCTGATTAGGAGGTAACAACACTAGGGTAAGAATTACTAATTGTTGGCTGCAGGATTGTTAATCTTCTAAGTAGACAGTAAAAAAGTGGCAGTCATCCTTCTTAATTTCAGAACAGTTGTATAGTAGTCAGCTCCTAAGAGAGGGAGGACAAAGTGGGAGTAGCTTTAGAAAGCAGTCTGTAGCAGCATCTCAGCAGTATCATCTCTGCTGTTTATGTGGTTAGAATGGGATCTCATGATGAAGGAATGACCTTGTATTTCTAGTTCTGCAGAATGATGGCTCACTTGGTTTTTCATGCCTGTCCAGGGGAGTGCAGGGAGAAGGAAGTGTCCCTGCAGGGTATCAAGTAACACTCACTTTCACAACTCCCACATTGCATACTCTAGTAAAGCTTTCCATACAAGTTACAGAAATCAGTAAATCTAGCTGTTCTGTCTTTTCCCAAATGACTAAACAAGTCGCCTCTTTACAGGTGCTGTTGATGGAGCGATTAATGGGGATGTCTATCAGGTAAGATAGAAGTATTCTGTACCTCGAATGCGCTGTTCTGCTCTGAGAACTTTAATATAGGCTAATACTTCCTATTTCTTGTCTTTAAAGTAATTTTGTCTCATATCTGAGGAGGTACCTCTATCTGATAGCTCATCTCGTAAAGTTGTCAACGTTAGTTCTTAATTACGCCCCTTCTCTGAACTTAGAGGCAACTTAAAGCAGCAGGCCATTTTGAAATGTGGCTTAACTGTACGTAAGCACTGTAAAGCAAATTGATAGGCTCTGTGATATGACTTTACATTGACTTGCAGTGGCTGCTGAACTGAAAGTGTGCTCTGATTACCTAGTTTAAAGCAGAATTTTTAGATTTGCTTGATCTTTAAAGATAATTCATATATCCTGGTTGTCTTATCAAGGTGGTCTTACAAGGAACGCACTGAAAACATTATATATTTCTTAGTGACATGAAGTTGCATGAAATTAAGCTGATGGCTAAAGAGCTCAATTGCAGTATGAAAGCATGTTAGACAGCCATGGTAGTGACAAAAGGAGGAGATATCTGCTTTATTAGTGTCAGGGAGGAATGAGGCAATTGCTGAGGCAATCACTTCATTGTAACTGAATTTCACACCAGTTTGTGCAAGGCATTGTCATTGCCTGGTGTCACAGCTGGCTCCTTAGCTCTGCTTAAATGAATGCTTGGGAAGGAAGCAACAAATGAGTGATGTTCTTCTCCTGAGAGTTTTAAGTGAATGCTGAGCATTGTGGAGACCCAAACAGCTTTCACTGCTGCTGGCATTCTTATATTCTCAGCATTACTGAGGGACTGATGGGACAACTTGTATTTTACAGGCCCTTTGGACTTCCTTGTACAGCAGAAGGTAGATTACCCTCTTTAGATACCTTGATTTTGGGTTTGGAATTCTATGAGACCAGTTGCTTTGGTTGACAGAGCTTCCTCCTAATGATAAAGAAGAGACTGAATGGGCTATATGCAACTTTTGTTTTAGCTACCTGTAACTAGTTGGCCCTTCAGCTGGCCAGTTTATTTTGCTTTGGATGAAATGTGAAGCGTGGTGATGTTGCTCCAGCCGAGTTTGAATTATTTCTTCATTGAGGGCTACAGGAGGTCTAGAGAGGGGCAAGGCACAGACAAACCTGTGGTCAGCTGCAACTGACCTGGTACTCTTAGGAGTGGTATTACTATACTCTGTTAGGGGGAGGATGAAGCAATAAAAGTTGTTCAACTTAAAGTATCTTCATAGCAAATACCACAATATTAATTAGCTCTGTAAATCTTGTGCATTAATGTTAGTCCTACTAATTTCAAGTATTTGAGATGTTACATTATGAAAAGGATGCTATTACTCTTAGTGTTCTGATGATTAAATATTGAAATGCCTCTTGTGTTATAATCTGCATACAGCAATCCAAATTTTGTAATGTGGTATGCAAATGTCTCTTGAAGTAGACAGATAACTTGCAAAGAATGTTTTGAACTCCTGTACACAGTACAAAATTAGTTTCACAGCAAATATTTAAGGTGAGATGAACTCTGAGAATATCAGGCTAACTGTGTAGTGAGGTGTTGGCATTGTCTTCTGCATTCTACAGGCTTAGTGCTCAGACAGTAAGTGTTTGTGGCACGTGTCTGTCCAGCTGTCTTGAATTTCGGTTTGATCCCTGATTTCTGGAGAAAGTCCTGCATTAATTTACTTCAATTCTGCTGTAATTTGTAGCAAGATGTTTTTAATGGTGGAAATGTGTTATAACATCAAATGAATGTGTTATTGGCTCAGTTCAAACAGAGTCTAATTCTATGTTTCTGGCAGGCAGTTATCTGAAATACTCACTTGTTATGCACAAATGACTTTACTGTTCCTTTCCTCCAAGGAGACCAATGGTCCCACAGACTGCTATGCTGCCATCTCCCAAGTAGATCGACTGCAATCAGAACCTGAAAGCATTCGTAAGTGGAGAGAGGAGCAAAAGGAGCGCCTGGAGCAACTTGGTAAGCACGGTATTTCTTGAGTCACTTCATGTCAGCTTCTCTCAGGCAGAGAGACTAGGGGTGGTTCCACCTGGAGAAGGCTCCGGGGAGACCTTATGGCAGCCTTCAGTACCTAAAGGGGACCTACAGAAGAACTAGAGAGGGAATTTTTACAAGGGTGTGAAGTTTAAAGCCAGCTACTGGCTATAAACAAAAAGACGGTAGGTTTGGATTAGCCATTAGGAAAAAATTCTTCATGGTGAGGGTGGTAAGGGACTGGCACAGATGGCCCAGAGAAGCTGTGGATGCCCCATCCCAGGCTGAATGAGGTTTTGAGCAATCTGGTCTAGTGGAAGGAGTCCCTGCCCATGACAGAGGAGGTGGAACAAGGGGATCTTTAAGGTGTCTTCCAACTCAAGCCTTTCTATGATTCTTAAGCAGTAGAATTCTGAATTGTGGCATTGCCTCTTCAGAGTCGTAACATGCTTCCTCAGTTTGAAGATCAAGTCTGGATGAGTCTTATAGTAAGCAGACTTAATACTGGAGTGGGAGTCAGCAAGCAAGTGGCTCTCTGAACCTTTACTTAGAGATGAGCTGGCAGAAAATGAACAGCTTTTGTAAGTTAAAAAGATGATAATAAATACTGCAGGCATTAGTACTGTATTTCAAAGGATAAAGATTACTCATTTTGTAATGGCTGAGGCCATCTGTTGTCACATGGATCTTAATGTAATAACTAAATTAAGAAAGTAATGGATTATTAACTAAACTAAATACGGCTATCAAATTTAGTGGTACGTATCCATGAACAGTGTCTAAGAGACTACAAACAGGTGTGCTTCCCGCTTACGTGGTGGAGGATACTTTGCCTGAAATTGTTAAGACAGAAACTTCTGTAGAATGTAATTCTGGATAGAGCTGACCCTTTCCCTCTTGTTTTGGGCTAGTTACAGCAGGTGAGATTGTCCTGAACTGTAGGCTGTGTGTAGAAGTATGCGGAGTGCCAGGTTCCTTCACTTTGGCTAAGCATAGAAGCTTTACTCAGCTTTGTTCCAGCACTGGCATAGCAAGGTCACTGTTCCTGGTTTGAGCAGTTTGCAGAACTGAATCTGAACTACTCTGCAAAATGCCTATCCTGAATTGCAGTGGACTGTCCAGTTATGCAGCACAGGAATTCTGTTTAGCTAATCCTTTGAATGTTTGTAGTATTTAGAGTTCTCATATCCTAAATCAGGAAATCTAACTCTTATCTGAGTTGGTGAAGCAGCTGTCTGCACTAGAGTGCACCCTGAACCATGAGTTGAAATGTTTGTAAGATGCTTTTGGATACAAACATGACTGACATAGCAACTCTTAAATCTTCAGATGCAAACTCACGAAAACAGGAAGCAGAATGGAAAGAGAAAGCAATAAAAGAGCTGGAAGAGTGGTATGCAAGGCAAGATGAAAAGCTCGAGAAAACAAAAGCCAGTAACAGGTAAAGTTTCTCCAGCCATCAGCAGAGTTATGATCTGAATATGAAAATAACTGAGGAAGGAGGTTAGAATACTTCTTGTATGTCCTAAGGCAATAGTCCTTCAAATTATTAAAGTAAACACTCCTACTACCTATCTTTTGAAGTTTTCTTAAATAATCTAGATTAAATGTCCAGGAAGCATTAAGATGATGATCAAGAATTACTGAAGATTCCTTAGGACATGAAGCTTGAAGGTGGCCAGAAAATTTTTTACTCTACCCACTTATTGGCCTGCTCCCAGCTGCATAGGCTTTCATTTACTATAGTTACCTTCTCTGAGACTAGAATTCTTACTTGCTTACTTTAGAGCACATGGAAGTGGCATTCTAGTTAATCTTTGCTGCAGGTTATTTAAATATCTTAAAACCTTTTGCTGTTTGTTTTTTGGAAGCAGTTCAGAAATAACATGACTCAGTTCTACTAGTGAAAAATGCTGACTGTGTCTGCAGTGGTTTGAATTGTCTGATTAGGGGTTCTGTGGCAGAAAGTGATGAGTTGGTTGCTGGAATAGCAAGCTCTTACACTTTCTTAGAAGTTCCCTGTGGAATTTTTGACTTGAAACTACATGAAGGAAAACATGATAGAACTGACTTAATGCCTCTTAAATCTCTACTTCATTCTGTCCAGGTAATCAAGTCTGCTTTATATTTTGGGAACTCACAGGCTTCAAGATGAAGTATTGAATGAATGAAAGAACGAACGGATGTTTTGTTCATTTTGTTGTTTTTTCGTTCATTTATCTTTTTGAAACACCACTTTTCTTATCAAAATGGCCATCAGGATTGTCCTTATTAAGTAAAGTCCTAGGTAGACTATTCTTCTTTCTAAATGGGGGCCTATACTGCCTACAGAATTATGGATTTGCCACTTCCATTCACTGAGGAGTTTGCTGTCTTTTGGTTGGGCCAAGAAAGGGAAATAGGATTAGTACTGCTCCAGTTGGTGGCCAGAGCTCATGATACCCTTAGCTTTATTATGGCCAGTGTTTGAGTGCAGGATGTGGAGTCTGGAGCAGGGCTCATTCAACAGGTGTTGCACAGAAGTGTTTGGCATTCCCATCACCCAGGTGAGATCTCCTGCCTGATGGTAGTTTCTATCCTCAGGGACTAGTCTAGCACTGGGGCTCTGGTCCTCATCTAGCTGGTCCAGACTTGTAGGATATAGGAGAATTTCCATTTGCACCTCTGACCAATGGCTTAATTGACACATTCCATGTGGTAACTGCTTTCCTGTTGCAGTAAGTCTAGGTGATGCAAGGTTAATGTGCTTGTTAAAACTGCCTCCAGCTGTGTTCCGTACTTCTCATCCTTATCTCTTTTCTCCTGCCTGCTTGCCTGCCTGTTGGACTACTTGCTACCTAGGGTGGCAGATGAAGCTTTCTACAAACAACCCTTCGCTGACGTGATTGGTTATGTGTATGTTGCTTAACTACTAATTCTGTTTGCTGGTCAACATGATAATAAGCAGGATCAGAAATAGTGCTGAATGTCTGAAGGTGCTGATTCTGGTCTGTATTATTAAGTGCAGTTCTCTTGTATGCACTGCACAAATCCTAGCACTTTCAGATCCAGTCATGTAGTGTGCATAGCACTGGAATTTTGGTAATGACTTCAGTAGTCTTTAGACCTAAGGGTTTACAGTTGTTTCCAGGCCAGTGAACATTGCTTAGCAAGTGAACATGCTTTGCTGGGGGTGTGGGTTAGGGCCTGCAGTTTCACATGGGTGCTGTATTTAGTCCTTCCACAGAGAAGCAGCGTTTAACTCTCTAATAGGCAGTGACCACCTGATTTGCCTACAAATCAGAAAAATATTCAAGCAATGCTTGCATATAAAGGTTCACAAGCCAAGGCAGGTAGAAAGGAATTGCCTGACATGAATCAGGGTAGAAAATGTGCGTGCATATAGAAATAGGAGGCTGTTAGAGAACAGATGGAAAGTACAAGGTGGTCTTGGGAAGTCAGCATGAGCTGCTGGGAAGACATTTAGGAGCAGTGTAAATGTTTTGCCAGCCTATTAGGTCAGTGAAAACAGAGGTGTGACTTTCAAGCTCCAGTGAGTATGCTAGTTTCTGAGGGGTGGAAGGATTGCAATGTTCATTGGCTTGTTCATGTATTTTAATTTCTTCCCTTAATTTGTAGACTTGAATTGAAAGATGGACATGTCACAGATTCTAAGGTTTCACCTTTAGAAGGTGTACTGGTGAGCCGTGTTGTGGCTTTGAGAGCATTAATATTGAAGGTTTGGTGTGAAATTCACAGCTAACTGTAGGTGGATGTAAACCAAGACTTGTGAAATGGTGGATTTACAGGTGGTGTTTAACTTTTCTGAAATCTCCTGGAGTTGGTTTTGTTAGATTTTTTTCAATAAAACCCTTATTTTCATATGTCCAATGCAAATGTGCAGTGTAAGTGCTGCATAATAAAACTGGCTGCCTGTTTCCTGAATGTAGGCTAAGCTACTAGTGCATGTTCAGCCAGCTAATCATCTGCATTAAACTCATTCTCATTTTCTATATCTGACTTAAACTTTCTCTCCTTGTTTCTTTTCTTCTCTTCACCTTTAAGCACAAACATAAATCATCCTTGCTACAGCCTAGAACAGTTAAGTAAAAAAATCTTCACTGCCCCTTAAAAGTGTCATGTCACATAAAGTAGCAGTGTTGTAGTGATCCTTGTCTTCAGTGGTGTCTGTAACCTTATCATCCCTGTGAATAGTGCTGAACCCTCATGGGAGAGTCATTTTCACTGCTTTCTTTGTACTGCTTGTTGGAGTAGATGGATTTGGTTTGATCTCTTGATGCTTACTGCTTCTGCACTCAGGCAGCTACCAGGGCCCCACAGTTCATGTAAACTAGATGCTGGAGTGTTATCCCTGCATTGAAGCAATGCTATTGGCAGCATAGAAAAGCCAAAATAATACAGCTGGGAAGCCACTGGCACTATCCAGTACATATTGTGCAAAGCCTCCTTAGAGTCTCCTTAGGGTGAGAGCAGGGGAAATATGTTTATTTGTGAGGTGACCTCAACAAGTCATCTCATCTCTGCCAAGATACGCTGTAGTCTATTGCACTCACAAACGTGGGATTTGTGACTTAAATTCCTTATGATTCATGCTGCTTCACTACAGCATTGGGAATCATCAGCAGATAGTTTTATGATGGCCTGTAGGCCTTGGGGCTGATTTCAATCCTCAAACGGAATCTGTTTAAGACATGCTTGCAGGCAGTTGTAAATTTCCAGTTGGCAAATGTCCAGTATAAGCCATCAAGTGGCAGAGGCCTAACTAGTTAAGACCTGGGCATTTCTCCATAAATAAAATGCCTACATAGAAGTACCTTACTTCCTGGAAGCTTGTGTGGCGACTCTTCAGGCAAAGACTCAATAACTATTCTTAAAACCAAACACCTGTATTCCAACATTTTACACAATCCTCTGCAATCCTCTGCACTGCTTGTGCATAGCATACTACTGCAATCTACTCTCATCTCCAGGACTGGGGCAGTGGGAGCTTATGTGGCCATAATGTCCACAAGCAGCTGTCAGGTCACATTTCTTACGAAACATGCTGAAAGAAACTGCATCCTGTAAGAGGGAAGGAGTGCCTTATGTGCTGGGCATTAACACAAGGTGCATTGCATTGCTTTTAGGGCTGCTGAAGAAGCCTTTGTGAATGATGCAGAAGAAGTTTTTCCGGGCACTGAGTGGGAACGTGTGGCTCAGCTCTGTGACTTTAATCCCAAGTCTAGTAAGCAGGCAAAAGATGTGTCCCGCATGCGTTCAGTCCTCATCTCGCTCAAGCAGGCTCCGCTGGTTCGCTGAAGCAAGGCTCAATGGAAACACTACAGATGCAATATCTTAACCTTACTCAGAGAAGCTATGTTTGCAGTAATTTGATTAATTGTTTCAATGTGTTTTCTGGACCACATCATGATGTATCTAGAGCTGATCATTGTTTGATTGCATGTACTTCCTGGTGTTTCCTTTCTGTGTCTGAAATGGGAGAACCTCCAAAACTGTAGTCTCTGTGCTGTTGTGCACTGAGGTGTCACTTCCCACATTACTGATATTAAAGATCTGTTAAACAGCAAAATGTGTTGACTTTGGATGAATTAAGAAGGTCTCCTGCTTCCTTTTGGCAGAGGGTGTTTGAATTAAGTGTGAGTAGACATTTGTCTTAATTGCTAGTGATTTCACCTTGCTGGTGATTGTCCAGCCAGCAGTGCTTCTTGTCTCTGCAAGGCTGTGCTGCTTGTTTCTTTAAGCTTTCATAAAGCTCTTGAGAGCTTTAGTGTAAAAACTTCTCCCCTGTCCAATTTATCACACTAGACAGCAGCTCAAGAAAACTGAAACAGCAGGCTTGTTAAGGGGCTTATCTTGCTTCCAGTGGGACTGAGGACACTGCCTTCTGCAGGTAAGCAGTTCTGTATAGTTTTCTGCTGTCACTGTGCAGTTTTCTGCTGTCATGCTGGCTGCCTGTCTCAGGCTCAACACACAGGAGAGGGCACTGAGTAGTTAAGACCTTTGTTCTACTGCTTATTCTGTTCTGCTGGGTATTCAGTGCTGTCTTCATATGCAAAGATCTGTGGTGTAGAGGCTGTTAGGATGTTTTTGAACTGTTCTTGTCCTCACTGACCTTTGCACACACTTCCTCCCACTAGGGTGGGGAACTGGAGAGTTGGAGAGCAAGAGAAAGACAGACTTGCTCTTACTGCTGCTCATCTCTAGGATGGAACTCTGTCAAGATGGTTGAATCTGAAACAAACTGATCTAGAAAATCTCTGTTCTGCTTCCTTGGCTCACCCAGCATTCACAGGAGCTGTATTCTAACCTTGCTCTGTTAAACCTTTCCTTAGCTATCTTCTAAATGAGTCTGTTCGATCTCCTACATTATTTCACCATGTTTATCAAAGACACAGTATCTTGACTAGTATGTAGATTAATTGCTTTCATACCTTTTATGTACAAGCTGGAAGGTCAGTCCAGGCAGTTTGCAGACTAAAATGTTCTAAGGCTTAGCTAGTACTGTCTTACTAGCAGCTGTGACCCTTGGTGGGCATGGCAGTGAATAAATGGTTTACAGATAGGCTGCAGTAGTTCAGCTGTACCTTGCTGTTGTCTGTAGTGACTGGACTGCTCTCATGTTTGCAAGTTTATTCACACACTAGTGATAGGTGGTAATGAGAATGATAGTAGATTAAAGGTCTGAAAGCTCGATTCCATGGAAGATAAAGGCAAGAAGATATCTTCTGAACTGAACAAGGGTATGACAGGTGAGTCCAACAGGACTGAAGCACAGTCCATAGAATATTGATACTCATTGCTAGCCTTGACTAGTTATGCATTCACATTGACCGAAAATTTCCTTTCTTCTGCACACTCAAAAGCTCTGAAATCAAAGACTTTCAGAATGAGCTGATAATTTAATAAAGTCCACTACATTAGTATACAATCCTTAAAGTGTTAATATAAATTTAGGAGATTTTGAAAGATTAACAGGTTAGAGGGGTTCCTGGACACTGAATTCTAGCATTTATTGATCAGCACATTTTCCTATCTTACTGAATATTTTGTCTGGTTATGGATGTGGTTTAGAGCTGCAACACAAGAAAATAGGCTAAGATTTAAATTCAAGGCCAAAGCAATGTTGCAGAAGTTAAAGCAGTATTTTATATGCTGGGTTTGCAGAGTCTAAGAATGTGTTTGCAGGTTTTTTGTTACATATTTTGTCTTGCTGGAACACTTTAAAATGCAGCTCTGTGGGTTTTGATTACCTCTGCTAACCTTGGTGCAGAGATTTTGCAGATTACCTTTTCTGCCTTTACATTCAACTATGCTAGCTCACTGTCTCCTTTATCAGTGCTGTCACAAAATCATAAACTGGCTGTAGTTGGAAGAAACCTGTAAAAGTCATGTGATTCAATCTCTGCTCAAGCAGAACCACCTAGAGCCTGTCAGCCATGACTGTGTCTAGACAGCTTCTGCAGATCTCCAAGAAGCTGAAATCCCACCACCTCTTTGGGCTGCCGGTGCTTGGGTACGTGTACAGTGAAGAAGTGTTTCCTGATGTTCACCTGTGTTTCAGTTGGTCCCCAATGTCTCCTGTCATGGGACCAATGAAAAGAGCCTGGCTCCATCTTCTTTGCACTCTCGCTTCGGGTATATGTATACATTGATTCCCCCTTTTCCAGGCTGAACAGTCCCAGCTCTCAGCCCTTCCTCACAGGAGAAATGCTGTAGGTGCTTCATAGTCTTCGTGGCTCTTTGATGAACTCTCTCTGGAGTGCTTACATCTCTCGTGTACTGGGGAGCTCACAACCAAATGCAGCACTCCTGGAGTCAGGACATTTTCTGTGTCTGAGAATTTAGATAGTTAGACCTTGTGACAGGGCAAAAGAATGCCCAAAAAGATTTGGGCAAATCAATGTCCTTGTCTGTGTTCCTAAATATTGACTTGTTTTCCTCAGAGATCACTTTGTTTTGTGACTTCATCTGACAGTGTTGTGCTACCTCTGGCCTAGCTGTGCATGCTCAATCCTGTTTACTGGCTTTAACTTCCCACTGCTGCTGATTATCTCCATAGTATTAGCCATTGGAATCTGGAAAAAAATCTGGATGCTCCCTATCCTTCAAACATAATTCCAGCTGCATGTGCACGAAGATCTCATGCAGTACTGAGAGAGAAGCTGTGGACTCTTGCAGAATACATCCTATAGAACTTGCTTTGTTTAGTTTCTGATCAGGTGGCAGCCAGGCAGTCTGAAATTACAATGAGCATTTGTGAAGAAGAAGGGGGATGGAGAGGTCATGGGTTCACTGGAAAACAGGGAGCCTGGAAAGAACAGCACTGTGCATTCATTCTCTTAGCCTGTGGAACATGGGTAAGTTCCAAGCAGCCATAAAACAACATGGTGTGGCTTATCTGTTTCCTACTGATTTTTTTTTTTCTTTTTCTGAGCAACCAGTTAAGAGGGAAACATACAGGTTACTGGCTCATATTTGAGGATGGACAACATAGGTGTCTGTAGCCTTTGCCAGGAGGATTCCTCCAGTAGTATTTGTCATTCAGGCAAGCATGTTCCTCTGCAGAAACCTTGTGCTGTGGCACTAGTTGTAATCCAAATATAATAACGTGGAATGCTCCAAGGGGTAGTACAGCCCAGGTGTTTTATACTTACTAATGCCTGTGCTGTCTCCATGGCATTTGAAAAGGACTCGGTGATCAGATTTCACTGTATCCGAGTATAAATTCTGTCTGCACCTTGGTCCGTGTTTTTGGTTTTTTTTGTAATATGAAATTGCCATTGCCTCCCTTGGTAATTTGTGCAAGTTTCTGACAATTTTGTTATAATTGAATGGAAGAAGGACAGTGCTTCTAGACCACCAGGAAACTAATGAATTTGTTATCTACAAGTACCTGGGTCACAGATCAGTTTCAGAATACTGAATACCTAAACTTGCTGGTCAGGAGAACAAAAAGAAATTCTAAACCTTGATTCTGTATGGATTAGCTATGTGATTTGCAAAGCATCAGCAATGCTCTGTAAAAAGATAGCTGTCAAAACTCAGCTGGTCTCCTCATGATCCCAAGTCCTGGCTCTTTGGGTTTCTGTGGTAATGGAGAACTGTTGTGACAAAGCAGTCTTTTTCTACCAGCTGCAGGAAGCAACAAGGTACAAGAACGTGTACAGTTCTATATTGGTTAGCTGAATTAGAAGTTACAGAAACTAACAACTCCAGGCTTAGTTCACTTTCCAACCTCTGGCACACTGCTGCTACCACTTGCTTATGTAATGCTGATTATAAACAGCCAAGTTCATGAGGGGACTTGTCCTGCCCAAGCTGTTGGTGTTATATGCTGTTCTGCTTGGAGGGCTGGAGGGTGGCATTCCTGCCACTGCTTCCACATTTAGGATACCACAGACACTGCAAAACCAACCAATACACAACAGGCAATACAAGCAGGTGCTGCCAGTGGAGGAAATGACAAGGCCCTGCTGCTTTAGGCTCCAGAATACTGGTAGCAGCTGGGGAAAGGCATTTTGTTTCTGCACTTTTCCCCCAGTACTGGATATAAAGGTTGGTTTGTTCTCATTGGAGTCTGTGATCTTCACAGTATGGGCTACTCTAAAGGTCACTGGGCCAGCATCAAGTAAGCACATTACTGCAGATACTCTGTAAACATCTGATGTTTGCACCTTCTGGGACTGGCTACAACTGGGGCTAATGTCCCTAAAATCTCCGGTCCACGTTAAAGTACCTGAAGTTCAAAGGACACTTCTGAACAGGGAAAGGAGGAGACACAAAGAAAACCACTATTACGCTATTAACAAGATTTTTTATTCTTTCTGATTTTATAAACCACTTGTACATATGCAGGATCTTGACCAGTTGACAGAAAAAAAGCATTTTCAAAAGCATCTGAAGAATTGTTTTCTTAACATGACTAGACGTTAAAGTAAAAATTTTCACTGTGTTTAAGTCTGCTGAAGCCTGCACCTTCCCTTTCAGCTGATAGGGAAAAACATTTGGCATCTGAGATACCAGAAATACAGAGCTTCAGAGGGTCTGGAAAGCAAAAGCCTGGTCCCACTTTTAGCTAGGCATTCCAGCCAGGCATTCCTTGTGATGCTAGAGGATGGAAAGATCAAATGACATGCCTCCTCACTATTAGAACCTCAATGCTCCTGATATGAGCTACTATCACTGTAGAGAAATGCCAGTTTCTCCTTTACCTGTTCACAGAGCTAATGCTCTGATACTGGAGGTAATGGGCATCATCAAGTAAACCAACACATGTAGGAAAAGGAACTAAAAACTCCTTGGTTACATAAAGCCTAGCAGAATTTGGCAAACAGTTAACAACCATTTATTTGTCAAGTCTGAGAAACTATAGTATAGAGGGTACATAACTGTTCCCGGAGACATCAGGAGAGAGACCTGGTGGTGGTCCTGAAATCTGCTCTGAAGATATGAGTTATCAGTAAGCATTCCTTGAGGAAGAGGGGGGTGAAGTAAAGACAATCTGTATAGATTATATCCCAGAATTATTGAGTGAAAAAAGAGCTATTCATTCCAAGTTCATTGTATCGCAGGAGGCAGTAGATACAGAAGATTGTTTCATTTTGATTTGAGAAGTAGTTCAAATTTGGAAATAGCCCTTTTATTATCCTGTACTAGCACATTACTGGACTTCTGAGAATATCAGTAGTTGAGTTAGATGTCAAAATAGGTCACTAAATTCAGGACAGGCTAATCTTGTGACTCTTCCTCTAGAGCTATCTCTGGATTAGCTCATAGATGGGTTAGTTTTACAGTTTCTCTAGCATCTTGAAAGTATGCTAAAAAAGCAGCTGGATAAGGACAGCACTGTATACCAAGGACTCATTAAAGAAACAAACCACAGCTTACTTAGGCAAGCCTTCACTGGTACTCTTCTGCTAGGCCTCTGATTGCCTTGAAGGCAAGGATAAGGGTGAGATTTGACTTTCCATCCTGAAAGCAGGACTAGAATAGTGTACCTGCAACCACCTGAATGACTGAGGGAATGCACCATGTCACTCTGCAGTGAAGGGTAGATTCTTTATGATCAGATGTACCACAAGGCTGAATTTCAGCTAAACGGCTACCAAAGAACAAGCAGTTCCCCCCTCCCCTAAAGTAGTAGATTAAGTCTCTTGAGAAATCCCCCAACATTAAAATTTAAAAAAATTTACTGCTGGCCATAGCCAGAAGACAAAGATGATCACTGCTATACTTATCAGTTTGTTTTGGCTTCTCTCCTTCATATGCAAAGCTTCTAAAATGGGACTCTGCCCTTTAGAGATGATATAATAAATAAATTTGGTTGCCTTTATCAAGTCCTTCATGGAAAGGAATTTCTAGGTGTAGCGTTTTTTTTGGTAGAGGCCCTTGTTTCCACCCACTGAAATTACGACCGGCTACTGGTGATTACATCATATTTACTTTGTGGGTGGAATCGAGGAAACTGAAAGCTGGTAAACTTCTCATTTCACATAGGTGGGAAATGAGATATGGATCCCCAAGTGTTAGTTACAATTTTACACAGCATACACATTATCCCCATACAGCAAGAGATGCTCATAAATAATCCAGCCATACTCAAAAGTAATATATAAGCTTACCAATAGAGGCGCTTAAAAATCAGAATTGCACATTACTTCCATTGAAGTCAGCTGAAATTTAGGAAAAATACAAAAAGATAATAATACCTCAATTAGGAAATGCTGAAGTAGTCACTAACTACTCAGAACACTACTCTGATTCATTAGCTGCTCTCATAAAAGAAAAATTTGGGGCAAAGTATTCCCTCCACCCATTAGGAATTTGAACAGTCCAATTCTCTAATTCTTCTGTATTTCTTCTAGTATATTCTACGTGTAGTATAATCCAATACCAGGCTAGCAGCTCCAAGAAGAGCAGGATCTGCTAGGTTTGAAACCACCACATCCACTGTTTTAACAGAGGACAGCGCCTGTCGATTTATCACATCTTTGACAGCATTTACATAGTGGTTAGCTAGAACTCCAGAAAGGATCACAAGGGATGGGTTCACCGTGTGCAGAATGTTCACAACGCCAAGGCCCAATGCAGTCCCAGCTGAAAAGATGAAGTAAAAAGAAATTGAGTAGAATACTCAAAACAGTTCTGCCACTGGTAGTTGAAACAGTTCTGTTAGCAGCAAATAACACTGGGAAGACAGTAAAGTGTTTTGTTCCACAGAGTTTTATGTTATGAGGTAGTATGTGTCTGCTATTAACTTTTCTTTCAAAAGCAAAAAAAAGGCAAATCTTTTTTTTGCACAACAATGCATTATTCAACATTATGGATGTGAAAACACAAAACAAGGCATTAAGCATGCTTGTAAGCAAAGAAAAAATAGAAAAGCATCACTCTACCATCTTAATGTAAACCACTGTGTATGAGGGAGGACTGTGCTTAAAGCTAATAACCCAGTAAAATACTCCATGTAAAGTAACACATAAGTTGCCTTTGCTACCTCAGACATTCACTTGCCTACAATGAAATGTCCCTAGATTTTCCAATATGATAATGTTAAGACTAAACTGATCTTTGCAGAACCTTTTAATATTTTTTTTAACTGGAAGAGATACTTTTAACACTTTTGCTGACATTTTCTCCAACATTTATATTTAAAATCTCATTACCATTAGTAATTTCTGTATTGAGAGGGCCTGAATGTGTAAGGCTGTTTGTACTACCATTTCTGTATCCCCTAAAGTACAATAATGGAAGTGTTTCATCCTCTGGGCTATGTTCTCACCTGTTCTGAGAATGCTCTCTGCTTTTGTATTGCCAAGTTTAGCAGCTTGAATAAGGTGTGCAGCACTAACAATCTCCTCCTCCTTCATTGACATTCCTTCTACTAAAAGCAGATCATCTGAAAAGGAGAGAAAGGCAAGAGCATAACATGATAATGTGGCAAGTCACAGGGTGAAAAAATAGGCAATTAAAATCTTTTCATCTCTTTTACTTGTATACTGCATCCTGAACAATTTGTACAACCCTGAGTTTAGCCAAAGTAATCATATCCATATTATTCAGGAAACTACTCGCAGAAGCAGGGAATCAAACAGTTAGAATGTGGTAATTCACTAGTCTTGTCGGACCCAAAAATAAATAAAATATAAATGCTCTCAAACTTATTTAAGACTGAGAAGGTTTTGCTGAAAGGCAATCACTGTGAAACTAAATGTCACAGAATGCCTGTCAGATTACTTTACATCAAACTTGAAATAAAGAGACAAGCTCTGCTGTGTGCTTCTGGCAATTCTGAGACCAGTGGTTCCAGATGTTCCTTGCCACTAAAAAGATCTGTACTATGAGGCTTTATACCTCTTCCTAGAAAGAGATTAATTTTTTCTTAACATCTTCTTTGAAAATTCCTTCTACAGTGCAACTTAGTAACTGTGTTTCCAAACCCACAGTAAACAGATACCATCATGCAGTTTCTTAGCTTCTCTCTGTAATGCTATTCCTGAGGCATAGGCTTCTATACATCCTTGGCTGCCACACAGGCACTCTGGTCCATCTAAGGATACAACAATGTGCCCAAGCTCAGCAGCACAGAAAGAACTGCCATGGATCAATTCATGCTGATGAACGATTCCACCTCCGATTCCTGCAAAGATATTAAAGACTTCAGTAGTTAAAAAATAAAAAGACAGCCCCTGCTCCCCAACAGTTTTAACAGCCCCAGTTCTGCAAGGCACTGATATTTGCTTATTCTAATACAGACGAGATAAAATTGCCTCAGTGATCATCTACACCAGAACCCAAGAGTAACTAGTTGTTAAAGAACTGTTCTGTATTTCACACCCTTAATACACAAGTTCATAGCTCCTTCCTATTCATATTTGGATCAAAATTGTGTATAATGCTTGGGTTTTTTTTAAAGCCTATGGATGGTACTGAACTGTGACAGATCTTTTAAGCTTGTGAGGCCTGCTCTTTAAGCAGAGAAGTATCCAAGTGGTCTTAAAATTTTGCACTTCAGTGGAGAAGTTCTAATGCCGTATTTAGACAGTTAAACCTGTGTTAAAGTGCAGGACAATTAAATGTGCAGGTCTCTGCTGCCCCTTCCCAAACTGGGTGTAGATTCATCAGCTAGTTCTTAGTGCCACCATCTAAAGGACTATATACTTAACAAATGCGAAAAGTTGACCTACATTTGCATTTCAGATTTAAGTGAACTTCCTTATATTCAGCAGCTTATCTTCTTGATACATATTCTGATCTGACTTGTATTTCTAAAGCTGAAAGAAAATTAAGCTATAAAGCTGCAAAAATGCAAAATTTTTCCAGTTGAAGTTGCTCAAATTTTCCTTGCTTGCTGGTGTAGCAGTTCCAGCAGAACTTCTTTCATCAAGAAGTTTAAACTAAGGAAGTGGTTTTATTGGCCTGAATAATTTAAAAAGCACCCTAAACCAAATAGTGTTGCAAAAGAATTTTTAGTTTTCCAGTCATAGTAGTAATGTTTATGCCTACAGAATAGTTGAGCCTCTGGGCTATGGACTTGGGAGTTTCATTGAACTATGACATACCCACCTGTACCAGTAATCAGTGTTACAAAATTTTCTATTCCTTTTCCATGGCCAAATTTCCTCTCTGCTAGAGCAGCACAGTTTCCATCATTGTCCACCCAGACTGGCAGATGCAAAGCATCAGATATAGGAGTTCTGAGATCCACAGAGCTCCACTCCTGAATGAGTTTTGTAGAGTGAAGCACAATTCCTTCTCGAGGGTTTACCCGTCCACCTGTGGAAATACCTAAGTCCCAGAAATACAGGAGAGAAAAATGAAAATTAAATCTGTGTAATATACTTTAAGTAAAAATATAATTTTTCCTTTTTCTAATATCAAGATTTTTTTCCCCCTAATAACAGGCTTTGAAGCTGAGCATGAAAGTAGAAATTTTTAAAGTATTACTGGCAGCTCAACTTTTGACATGTAAAAATCACAAAATGATGGAATGGTTCAGGTTGAAAGGGACCTCTGGAGATCATCTAGTCCAACATCTCTGCTAAACCAGGTTCACCTACAGCAAGTGGCACAGGATTCTGTCCGTGTGGGGGTTTTGAGTATCTCCAGAGAAGGCGACTCCACAACCTCTCCAGGCAGTGTGTTTCAGTGCTCAGTCACCCTCAAAGTAAAGAAGATAATTCATAGAATGCCATGCCTCTAATCACAATGCATCAAGTATTTTAAGACTAACTAGATGGGTAGTGGTTAATGTTAGAGAGTTAAGGTTCCTACTTCAGGCATGATTGCAGCAAATCACTTAATAGCGTTTCTTGTTAGTGGTGTACAAAAGACATAACAAAAATAAATTATTCAAGCCCTGGAACACAATTAGTGTCTGGAAGTCTGCTGTAACTCTCAAGATTTAGAACAACTAAAAAAAATTACCAGACCTAGAGTAGTGATTTTCACTTAGAAGCACACTATTTTTGTGAAAGATCGGAACACAACTGTATTCAGAGATTTGTTTACTGAACAGAGTAGGCCAGTAATAGGCACTATTAGCCAAACCAGTTTTCCCTAGCTGGAGAGACTTCCAGAGCTGGTGGAATCTCTCAGGACCACTAAAAATCAGGTTACTATTATTGAGTTATTTAGCTCAAGACAATAAAGTTCCAACATTTTATACAGAGCTTATATAGTTGAGTCACATATAAAGATGGTTCACTGTAATGGAAAGCAGCCATAAAAGCTCTAAGACAACCAGCTGAATTGAATATTAAAGCTGTATAAAAGATCTGATTTGAAGGGCTAACATTTCTCCTTACTGCTCTGTGTATTTAATGTTTTTGAAGACTACAACATATTAAAGTTAACTTTTCTTTGCGTGTGTGATTCAGCTAAGTTTTCATCTGGAACAAACTACTTTTCTTTAGGAACACTTCTCAGCTAAAATGAATATTCTATGTCCTTAAAAATCCAGGACACATTTATCAACATCTTCGTAAGTAACTAATATGTAAGGCCAAATCTCGTAGTCACCATTAAACTGAAGAAGTCCTGTCTGATATAAACACAGTTTGACACAGAACTGTACTGTAAGTGAACTAGAAGTCAGCAGAAGGGCTGCTTTTGCCTCTGTTAGCTACAAATTAAATCCTAACATTTTAGGCGTTTTATTCTGCACTGGTGTATCTGAGAATTCTGCTGCACAGCCCTAAAGAAAGCCTTACAGACAGCAGAGAAAACATCACTCAGCTACAGTTGTTTCAAGAGCTATTTTGATAAAACACTGAGCATCTGATTCACAATGCCAAGACAGCAGAGACCTTCAAAATCCAAAGAACTACATAAACACATTTTACATATAGTTTTCTATCTACTCTTTTAATGGTTGTTAGAAACTGGAGAAACTTCAGTCTTTATAGTCAGCTTCTCATTTTCAGACATTTTAAAAAGATTTTTGTTAAGAAGATGTAAGAATTTAAAGAACATGATGACCATTTTAGAAAGGTATTTTAAATTAATGAGTAGTGATTTAATTTCACGTTGAAAAACACTGATGTAAAAATAAAGTTAGTATTGTTAACTTACCTACTCCCAAAATTCTGCAGTTTACATTTACTGCCTCAGATGCAGCCTCTACACACATCTTTAAAATTAATGCTAGTCTGTCTTCATAGGTTTTAGGGTTGAGCTGGGTATACTTCTTAACTATTTCACCCTAGAAATTAAAAAGAACAAAACATGCCCTGGAGAAATGTATGCCATGATGAAATTTCTCTTCCATATAAATTACAGATCAATTTGAAAATAGAGAGCCATAACTTATCTCTTTAAAAAAAATACAAATGCTATGCTTTAGATCTTGGGCTGCAGGCAAGATTCTTGACAGCTCTGGGGGACAAGATTTCAAGATTAGGCATTACTTTCTACTTCTGTAATTAATCTCCCATCTGAAATTAAGCACACATTTTAAGGAACACATAGCTCCTGTGAGGAAGTATCACCAGAGCTACTGCAACTGTTATTAGGTGTAAACCATGATAGAGCAACACCAGTTAAGCTCAACACTGAAGTGCTAAAAAAAAAGAGAGTAACAATTGCTAAAAAGGACAGAAAAACCACAGTGCTTTAGAAATAAAATCTTACCAATCTGACTGCATGCAAAGTTTCTGTGGTGTTACAGACAATGCCATTTCACCAGAAAAAGGAGAATCAGTCAGAAATGGCAGAAATTGCAAGGCAAAATTTAGTGTATTTTCAGAAATATCTTCTAAGCAATTACACTTCTGAATCACTTGCAATATCTCTGGAGTACCATGAAGTGTGAAACATCATAGAATAGTTTGGGTTTGGGACCTCAAAGATCATCCAGTTCCAACCCCCTGCCAGAGCCACATTGCTGAGAGCTCCATCTAACCTGGCCTTGAACACTTCCAGGGATGGGACATCCGTAACTTCTCTGGACAACCTGTTCCAGTGCCTCCCCACCCTCACAATAAATAATTTCTTTCTAATATCCAATCTAAACCCACGGTCTTTTAAGCTGAAGCCATTCCCCCTGTCCTCTCACTACATGCCCTTGTAAATACTTTTAACAGGGTGGGGAGGGGCCATGAAGATTATTTTCTACCCTAAGAGTCATGCAGTGGTAATGAAAATATTCATGATGCATGCTTGGGATCTATAGGTGTTAAGGAACCGATCTAAATTCAATGTTTATATCGCAGGATTAAGCCAGGAGACTGCAGAAGGTATCCTGCCTAACAGTGTTATTCTCCCCGTTAAATCCCCTGTACAATGTATCTAACTGAACTGCACTGAATTAATGCAACTGAGCAAAGAGGAATAACAAAGACAGTCTATAAGCAACGTGGCTGAGTCACCATTGTCAAAGAACTAGGAAAATTCCAAACTGACAGTGGTTTTGAGTATTGGGTCTCACCATCTCAGCATCACATGAGCAACAGAGTTAGGGGATTTTGCATGCTTAGTTTCTTCTTCACTTTTAATTTGGAGGAGGCATCAAGATAAATTGTTTTGGAAGACAAGGCTGCAGCAAACATTATCAGAAGACATAACATCTTCTAAAAGGAATTTTTGAAATTATTTTTTTGTGAATATAAAATGAAATCTCTCATTCTGTCACTGGCTGTTAAATACTTCCATCTGTTGTGTAGATTTTATTATGAAAGTCTGATTGTTTTCACTCTGATTTGCTAGCATTTCAGCTTTCATAAATGTCACCTCGAGCTCCGTAATGTGGGCAGAATTTTTAAAAATTCTTTTTTTCCAAGCTGTGTTGACTCATAGGAAAAGATGTGGTGTCAATTTTACTTCTAAAAATATTACATTTTAAAAAGCTGTCTTTAAGACCTTGAAGATCTGTCAGACATCTCCTTTTAAATGAATGCAAAAATTCTGGACTATATCAGGTCACTTTACATAACCCTTCATGCTTCTGCAGGCACCTTTCTTTGCCTTCTGGGTAACTATTATTGAACTGATCTAATTATCTGCAAGTATGCAGTGTAATATGTAGGAGTAATTGTCCAGTACTGTTGAGAATAAAAGCCAAGGACTTCTCATCATGAGTTTTATTCACATCTTTGAAATGCTGCACAGTTCAGTAAATTGATTTGCTAGATGCTGGCTGTTGTTCAAAATGGTCCTGTGTGTCCATTACATGGCACTGTTAGGCAGTGGGGAAAAAAAAAGCCTACTCTTGGAGCCTTCCATGCTTTGCTTGACATATAAGAATTTACAGGTTGAACTGAGTCACCTTTCAAGGAGAACCAACGCATCTGAAAATTGTTATACTCTTCAAAGACTGTAGTCAACCCACAAAGAAGCAGCTACAACCTTGCACCAAAAAATGGGCATTGCTAGTTTAACATCAGTCTTACAAGAGCAAACCAGTAAGCAAGTTGTATCATGACTGTATGAGATGCAGAAAATAAGGGGACAAATCTTTATTCCTCAACGAAAGTCAACAGACTGCTTTGTTTTGTAACTCTTTTTCATCACAAGCCCACATCCACAAAGTCCAATGGAATCTGCAGAATATCTAGAAGCACAGTAGAATACTTACCTTCATACTGACAATTGCTACTCGGAGATTTGTTCCACCTAGATCCACTGCCAGGGCACTTTGTGTCTCTAGAATATGGTCAATATCTTGAGAGATATTATCTTTGACAGGAGGAAAACAGAATTTCTTTTGCAATGGTTCTTTGAGGTCAATAGACTTAAGGAACTTCAAAATCCTTGGAACAGCATTACCATCTCCATATATTTTTGAGCTGTAATACAAGAAAGAATTCATGTAATTGGAAATAACAATTACAATTGCAATCTATAAAGTTCTTTATATGACAGAAGAGTGTAACAGTGTCCTTACAATAGTATGATCTGGCTACTCTGCCAATACTGCAGCTCACACTATGCAAGTCTGTCATGAGATATGGCACATAGTGACAGTAGTTTAAAGAACACACAGGTCTTTCAAGTCTGGCACTAGCTCTGTTTTGGAATATTAAACTGGAATGTAGAAAACTGGAAACTAATGATGCCAAAACCCCTGTAAAATTAAGTTTAATGAAGGGACCTACACCAAAAAGCAGAAATAAAAATATGGACAGCTTATGTATGTGCTACAAATCCAAATAAAATGAATTTATCACACAGATGCCAACTATATAGTAATAAACTGTACATTCATGTCAGTTTTCAACATGTCTGTTTCTAAAATATCTTACATGGCATCAGATACTTGGTATTAAAGAAATCAGTTTTATTGATCTATTTAGATTCTTAAGAAATATTCTTTTTTCACTTGTCCTTAGTTGAACAAATATTATCTACTGAAGCTTGTAAGAACTTACATGTTAGATAAATGAAGGTCAGTACTCATCAGGGCTGAGGAATAAGGAAAAGCATCTGGCCAGAAATCTGCAGCTTCCCTGGAAGCTTGCACTCAGGACTTTGTATGTATCACGAGGTCAAATCAACTATCAAATACTGTGTCACACAAGCACAGAATAGCTTGAGTTGGAAGACACCTCCGAAGACATCTGACTCCCAAAGCAGGGTCACATCGAGCAGGTGGGCACCCACATTAGAGATACTTCTATGTATCTTGGTTGTGTCCTGTCTTGTCCATGTAGGGCCAGCTTCCACATTCTTTCTCTCTCTTCTCATAAGAGAGATGCTCCAGACCCCAAATAACAGAATCACAGAATAAACTAGGCTAGAAAAGACCTTTGACATGATCAAGTCTGACCTAATGTTATCAGTCAAACCATGGCACTGAGTGCCTCTTGAAGTCCTTTTTTAAACATCTCCAGGGACAGCGATTCAACCACCTCCCTGGGCAGCCTATTCCAATGTCAAACCACTCTTTCTGTGAAGAATTTTTTTAATATCTAGCCTAAACTTCCCCTGGCACAGCATGAGATGGTGTCCTCACTGGTCACCTGGGAGAAGAGGCCAACTCCCCCCTGGTTACAATCACCTTTCACAGAGCTTTAGAGTGAGAAGGTCTCCCCTGAGCCTCCTTTTTATCCAGGCTAAACAACCCCAGCTCCTTCAGCTGCTCTTCATAGGACCTGTGTCCCAGATCTTTCACCAGCCTTGTTGCCCTCCTCTGGACATGTTCAAGCATCTCAACATCCTTCCTAAGTTGAGGGGCCCAGAAAGAACTGGACACTACTCAAGGTGTGGCCTCACCCCTACTGAGTACAGGGGAAAAATCACTGCCCTGGACCTGCTGGCCACACTATTGCTGATACAGGCCAGGATGCCATTGGCCTTCTTGCCACCAGGGCACACTACTGGCTCATGTCCAGCTACTGTTGACCAGCAGCTCCTGGCCCCTTTCTGGCTGGCCATTGTCCAACCACTCTGTGGTGCTGCAGGGGGTTTGTTTTGGCCCAGGTGCTGGACCCTGCACCTGTTCTTGTTAAACCTCACATGGCTGGACTTGGCCCATCTACCCAGCCTGTCCTGGTCTCTCTGCAGAGCCCTCCTACCCTCCAACAGATCAACATTCACTCCCAGCTTGGTGTCATCTGCAAATTTACTGGTGGTGGACTTAATCCCCTCGTCCAGATCACCAATGAAGATGTTAAACAGGACTGGCCCCAATACAGACCCATGGGGACACCACTGCTGACTGGCCGCCACTTGGATGCAGCATCACTGAATACCTCCTGAAGACAGGAGTAACACTGGCTTTCCTCCAGTTTTTAGGCATCTCTCCCTCTCTGTGATTTTTCAAAGATAATGGAGACTGGCTTAGCAACATCTGTCAGCTCCCTCAAAACAGTTGGGTGCATCCCATCAGGCCTGTATATTTATGGGTGTTTAATCTGCCTAGCTGATCTCTAACCCAGCCCTCTACAAAAACGTCTTCCATTCCCCAACCTTTTTCTTACCTCTGAGGTCTGGGATTCCTGAGGGCTGTTCTCAGCAATAAAGACCGAGCAAATGGAGTAAATTCCATAAATCTACCTTCTCTGTGTCTTTCATCACCAGGACTCCCACATGATCCAGCAGCAGTCACATATCTACCCTTTTCTTCCTGCTGCTGCTTATAGAAGCCTTTCTTGTTGTCCTTGATATCCCTAGCCAGACTGAATTGCAAGTGGGCTTTGGCCTTCCTTCTCACATCCGTGCATATTCTGACAATGTTCCTACAGTCCTCTTTAGTGACCTGCCCTTTTTTTTACATCCCATAAGTTTCTTTCTTCTGCTTGACTTTTACTAGAATATCATCCATTTAGGTCTTGCCATCTTTGCCTGATTACTGGATCACATTGGTCTTCAGGTCAGAGGAAATGATGCTTGAATACTAACCAGCTCTTTGGATACTCTCCTCATCTGGAGTCGGAACCCATCTGATTCATCCAAACAGGTCCTTGAAGAGGTCAAAGAGCTCTTTAGAAGTTTAGGATTCTAGTTGTGCTTGGTGTTTTGCTTCCCCAATGAGGATTCTGAATTTCTAATGGTCACTGCAGCCAATTCTGTCCCCAGCCTTCACGTTTTCAACCAGTGCCTCTTGGTTTGTTAGTACAAGATCCAGAACACCCCTTTCCTCATTGACTCCTCCACCACAGCATCAAAATTATCTTTACTGATCTGCAGAAACTTCCTGAGCTGTGTATGCCAAGCTATGTTGTCACTCTTAAAAAATACCAGGTTGAAGATTCCCAGGAGAACCAGGGCTGTGAGGCTATTGACTGTGAGGCTATTTCAGTTGCCCACACAAAGCCTCATCAACGTCCTCCTCCTCATCAGGTGGCCTCTGGTAAATACCCACAAGAGAGTAACCCATATTAGCCTGTCCCTTAATTCTCATTCATAAACTCTCAGCTTGTTCATCTATCCCTGAGTAGAGCTTGATACATTCCAATTGCTCTCTCACATGAAGAGCAACTCCGCCACCTTGCTTCTCTGACCTGTCCTCTCTAAAAAATATAGAGCCATCCATATCAACACACCAGGTACATCTCTTTAATTCCAGTGAGGTCATGGCTCTGCCATCTCATATAGATTTCTAGTTTATTAGATTATCTTGTTTATACCACTTGCTGTGTGCAATTGTATACGGACACTTCACAGAGGATCAAGCAACCAGGCTGCTTGAAGGGGTGTGAGAGTCATAAATACCACAGTCATAAAAACCCTTGATGTGTTTTGCCCTATGATCCTGTCCTGGTCTACAATGTTATTGTATTTCCTGTTGCCCTGGGTTGCACCCACTTATTGTTACTGTCTCTTCAACAACCTGCAGCTGGGGATCTTGTGGGTGTGGGGGTGTGTGGGGGTGTGTGGGTGTGTGTGGGGGTGTGTGTGTGTGTGGCAGGTGGGGGAGTGATTGCAGGCATTTTTAAAACCACCCTGTCCAGGCAGTTTCCTGCCTTTCGCTGCGTGGTGTTTGCTTTGCAGACTCTTTCATCTTTGCTTTGGCAGAGGTTTCTTTCCCTTCCCTTTCTGGCTTTTCATTTTTTTCCCCCTTGTCTCAAAGGGACTCCAGCTGGTGTTTTTGGGCTGTCTTGGGGAGAAGTCCACAGGTGGCTTTCTGTTGCCTCAGAGCGGGGTATGCCCCACCCAGTCTGAGCTGCTCCAGGAGAGACTATTGGAATACAGCCTCTCCCTTTTGTGGCAGCCTTGGGTTTGCCGTTCTAGAAACTGCATTTTGCAGTTAGAAACTGTTTCAAAGTGAACTGTGCAAGGTCCGCTGGCAGCAAAAAAGCCAGAGAGCTCCTGGGGTTGGACACCCTGTGCCAGCACTGATGGACTGGTCCTACTCCACCACCCCACCCCACCCCACAGCCATGGTGCAGAGCAGGGCAGCAGCACCAGCAGAGCCCACGAACAGCAGGAGGAAGCAGCAGCAGCAACACGGACTCCGCACCAGCCAAGCAGGTTCCATCTGCCTCTAGAACTGCTCTGCAGGCTTCTGCCTTCCTGGTGCGGCTTGTCACCATCTTGCCTCTTTTTTCTTGGGAAGCACCATCTGGGCAGGGAAGGGTGTGATGCCACTTTCCCTTTGTCCTTCAGCCATGTGGCCACCTCTGGCAGACACTACTCTGGGAACGGGTATTTCTGGCATTTTGGGTCTCTTTGTTCCCGTGGGGTTGTGAGATTTTACCAGTTTGGTATCTAGCAGTAATTTACTTCCCCCCCCTCCCCCCTTGCCTGTTTGTTAATAAACCATTATTTTTTCACTTACAGCTACTTCTTGTTCCTTACTGGTGGAAAAAGATTGGTCAGAGTCAAGGGGAGGTTACTCATTTCAGAGTGCCCACCTCTTGAAATTGTCTCAGAACAAGACAGATCTTCAATATGAGCTGCAGCCAAGGAATATCTGACTGGTTGCTTTGGACCTGCTCCCCAGGAGGAAGCAATGGCACAATTGTTGCCATTTGGACCCCACTCCTCAAGTCCTTCAGTTTAAAAGCCATTGCACCAAACTGGCCAGCCTGCTGCCAATGATTCTCTTGCCCTTTCTAGCCAGGGGCATCCCATTCCAGAACAGGCTAAAAATCATGAAAATACTACCCATGGTTATAAAAGCCAAAACCTTCTCGATAGCACCAGCCACAAACCCAGACATTGACTGGCACAGTGTGTCTGCTCCTGGCTGTCCTGATTTCTCTAACTGATAGGACACATGAGGAGGTGACTTCAGCAGTGACATTTTTCTATGAAGCAAGGGCTTTATAGTCTTCTTTGATGCTGCCCATTTTTGGCTCTCAATGTCATTTGTACCCACATGAAAAAGTGTCATTTGGGCACAAGTTAAGAGTAGGCAGACAGGATGTTCTCCCCATGCTGTTCCTCTAGAACAAGCTCTCTTAATCACACTCTCTTATTAACACTGATCTAAGTTAATATGAATTTTGTCCTCTTGACTTTCTGTTGGATCTTAAATGACTACTTGTATCAAAATATTACTAGTAACATTTTGCTGTATAAATACTACTGCGTATCAGACATTGCATTATGGTTCTGAGACGAAAAATCATTTCAGCATTAAAAGCACTCTAATTAAATATGATGAAACACCTTAGGACTAAATGCCTTTTACTCTACTGTTTTAACATATCCTCCAATGAATTAAGATGAACACACTCACCATGGATATTGCTTCCCAAACTGCAGCTGTAGAGCATGAAGAATCTTATCCTGTGTATCAGCATCACGAACATGAAGAACATTTTCACCTAGATGACAAAAATTAACATAATAGGACAGATCAGATCCTCAAATTGCATTAGAGTATGAGCTTCTTTAGAAATGAAAAAAGAATTAAAATTTATTTCCTCTGTGAGGGAAAGATGCCCACCAGCTTGATATCACTCTTCATCAGTTACATGCCTCCCCTTACTTCCACTAAAGCAACAGTGACACCTCTAGAAACTGTCCTGCATTACAAAACACCAGAGTTAAGCAAACACGTACCTGTTTCTCTTCCCGTCTGACGCGTCCCCAGGTTGATCACAGGTGTACCAAATGCTCCCACCTCTCTGACACCACAGCTGCTGTTACCAATCATACAACCAGCATGAGCAACTAGCTGAATGAACTGGTCAAACGGCACATGTTTTACTGCCCGAAAATTGGGATGGTGTTCAATGCCCTTCTTCCTCATCACACGAACCATCTCTTTGCTTCCTACAGAAAAACAAAGTAAAAGAAATTATTTAAGTTCTACTTTAAAAATCAAAGTCCAGAGATGCAAAGAATCTAGTAGCTAGCCATTCACTGAGCTGCCAGCTCTGAATATGTTTTGTTCTCTTTTCATTCTTACAGAGTAAATCACATAGCTCTGCACATAGGCCAAAGTTTGATCCAAGAATTCACCACAAAGGTATCTTTGTAGTTTTAAGTCAGTTTAAGAGGCACTAATATTGTTCCTACATGTCATGTGGTTTCTCTTCGTTTTCCTTCCCACAATGAAAAGCTGAAATGTCCTCCAGCAATGTGAACATGGAGCTGCAGCAGATGCACCCATGAGGCTGACACCATCCAGCTATTTCCATCTGGCTGGAGGACCTGGGATAAAAGCACTCTTTTGAAGACAATCTGTTATGCGTCACGCTGTCATGAAGGTATTCTACTCACCTGCGTCCACATTAGGGAATAGAACAAGTGTTCTCTTGTTGAAGGAGATGAGTGCATCTAGTGTCAGCTCAAACATCTTTATGGAATGTTTAATATCTGTGGTTACAGGATGTTGCAGAGCAACTATATAATCTCTGGGTTTGACATCTTCACCTGTCCAAATGGAGGGCAAGAAAAGTTTTTTTATTGGTGTAGAATAGCAAGAGGAAGGAAGGGCATACTTTTGGAACTACCGATGTGAAAGCCTGAGAAGTCAAGGCACTGAATGGGATATATTTAACACACAGGGATCAATGCTAGAATAAAAATGAAGGGAGTAACAGGGTAGCCTAGCTTGTTATTTGCCTCTCTAAGCATGTCTCATAACTTTAGAGATCACTACCTAAATATCAACAAACTGTTAACTTGCAAGCCTAATTCTAAAACTTTCCAAGACTACACCAAGGTTGAGAGACTGTTCTCACACCACTGTAAATCTGGCATTACTCCTGAAGCTGCTCAGATTTTCTGTCACTTGTCCATTCACAAGCAAAGTCTTCATTTCCACTGCTTTAAAACAGTCAGTCATACTTGTCTTAGTACATTTGATAAACATTTATCTGCAAAACATACTGATTGAAAAAGATTCCAGCTTCCACCTACACATGGTAGCCATACAGGAGACTGCTTTATCAAAGATAAAAAGCAAACACTGTTTACAGGAATTATTTTTAATTAATGAGTATGAAACCTCAAAAGCCTTTGGTGCATGTTGTCCTGTTGCAATGCATTCCTCAAAAAAAGGTTCATAATGTAAATTCTATTTTTTTATATTAGGCCCAAACAGCTTTGATTTTATTCAACCAAAACTCTGTTACACCAAAATAACTGCTCATGTAAGACTGTTCTGCTTTTAAATTGTTCAGCTCAGAGAAATTACTCATTTAAGGAGTTATTTCTTGACTTGACAGAAGGTCCAGAAGTGTTCAGTAGAATAGATTTGTAGCTTTTCAGCTGTATGTGGCAGAATACAGAATGAAAGAAAATGCAGAAAGAAAGAAAGAAGTATCAGGGACTATTAAAAGATATACTACTTTTTGACTGATACTGAGTTCGTCTAGTGATAAAAGGCATGTGAGAAAAACATAAGAAGTGGCCTGCTTACCTAGCCACATGCTAATAATACTCATGTAGTCCTTGTTTTTGGCAGAGAGAAGCTTGTCATACGAGGGACAGCCTGCTAGGAGGATGCGGTCGTGGTCTTCACACATGGCAATCAAGTGCTGCTCTGCACTCCTGGTGCAGCAGACGTGGTAGTGGGCCAGTTTGGTTATGGCATGTCTGATGGAGTCATCGATGGTGCCGCTGACCTCCCCACCTTCAATGTGAAGAATGCGAATGTTCATCAGGGCAGCAGACGTGGCCAGGGCCAGAGCATCGAACCTGTCCCCGTGAACTATCATTATGTCAGGTTTCAGGCGGTTCAGGACATCGGGTAACTTTACCAGGGCGAGGCCCACAGACTCCACCATGGCTGCCTCGTCCTCCCCTCTCACGATGGTGTGCAATCTTGTATGGATATCAAAGTCATCTTGTTCAATCATGCGATAGGTGTTGCTGAAGGGCAGAGAAAAAGGGTTATTAAATGCAGTTTGGTTTTACAGCAATATTGCTTCACAAAATAAAGGCGAATTACAACAGCTGTACTGTTGTACGGTTGTAAAAAACACCTGCTTTTCTCATCTTCACTCAGGAAAGTAGCTTTTAAGATGTTAACAGAATATTCTCATCCATGTGGAGATCCTCCCTAATATTCCAAACATCCAGTTTCTCTAGACACTTGTAAGGAGGAACTGTGCTGAACATATTCTAGAAATCCTCAGAAATAAAACTCGTTGTTCATGCTTCTGTAGAGCCTATCAGAGAATAGATGTGGCATGATTTCCTGTCAGAAAGGTTATGTTTATTGACTTTTGTCTGGACAACTGTACAAATACAACAGATGTGATTCAAAGCTGAGCTCTGTAAGTTTTAAGAAAACATCCTGCAGCTAGCATACATTATTCGGATTCTGTATTTTTTTTAAGGCAAATCCTTTTTTTTAACTGAGTAAAGTGGTTTGCATTTATATAGCATAAACTCCATTTACAAATATCCTTCTATATTCTTTGCCTTTTGAAAGGTGAAAATCTGAGGGACAAATAAGACGGTGCATTTCTGGTGGTTTTGTTTCTTTTGCAATCCACCAAGCATTTCGGTAACAGACACTTCACAGGATCACTGCCATTTGACTTCTGCTGCTGTTGATAACCTCATTCACATTGCTAGAACGTGAATGTTGTGAGGACCCAGTCATTTTCTAGGATGGCCCAAATTAAGGGGGGCAGGGCTAGGCCCTGAAAAACCCCAAGGAGTACCTGGGTTATAGAACATTTACCACAAAGCAACTAACAGCAAAAACATTTGCCAGATCAAAATCTCTACTCTTTGCTTCGTGCACTACAAATCATTCACAATACAGAGACAAGTGTTGAACACCTTGGAACAGGCAAAGCAGTATTTTGTACTACTTTGCACAAGTCTTGCAGACAGCAAAGCGTTATGTAATATAGAGAAATCAGGGCCATGTTTCTCCTCTGCAGCAAATGTTAGTCAGACAGTGCAATTCAACATACTAACCTGTCAAGAAGTTCAACTGTTTTTTTCTTGTCTGGTTTTGTTTTGAATCAGGTTAATTTTGTGATGTTGAATTCACCTTGCCATGTCACTGGATGGAAACAACATCCAGTACAAAGCAAGGAACAGTGCACTACAAGGTGCAGAAAGAGAAGAGCCACCAGTGGAACATCCTGTCTCAGTAGTTTGAGATAATATAATTTGCTCCAGTTCTAGTTTATAAAATTTCTCACTGGAAAGTCCAGGAAGTGTCTTTACTTGAAGATATTCTTACAGATTTTTAAAAGTTCAACACGGCTGATATGCTGCAGACCTAAGCTGAAGTCTGGTTTTCCAAAATATGTGCTTTCATATCTATTTCACTTACTGGGTCCAATCTGGTAAAAGCAGCCTGAGGAAAATCAACCACAATCCCAAAAAGGTATCCATGCTGTTACTTCTACCTTTTCCCCAGCAACCAGGAGAATATCCACCTGGGATGTGGGAAGCCCTTCCAAGGGAAGGGATTTGGATCCTGGGCAGTAATCTGACTGCTTACTTATGGAGAATTATGGAGGGGGACTCTATTCTCTCCTGCCTAACCATATACCATAGATAACCACATATCTATCATTTTGTTATTCAGTTTGTCAGAAACATACAACCAGACTTTCCTGCCTCCACTATCTTGGAAGTAAGAACCAATAGTGTTCTCCTGGGATATGCAATATATAAGTATTTTCTCTAATAACAGTAAAGTACAAGAGCTGCAGTTTAAAATGACTGAGGAGGACCTTTTCTCCAAGAAAATTTAAAAACTGTAGCACATTTCCATTTGACAACCACCAGGTTCCTAGGGAAAAAATGAAGGACATGAGCTTCTCACTTCATACTGTCTGTGATCCTGTTTAGAGTCTCAGTTACAGCATTTGCACAAAGCTTTCCAGAATTACAAGATTGGCTGGCAAAACATCCCAGAAATACGCAATCTCATAAGGAGCTGCAAAATAAAATTCTGGGAAAAAAAAGTAAAACTTTGTTGTGTACACTCATGATCACAAAACTTTTTTTTAATCTAATGTTCATGTTATTGTTGCTAACACCTCAGAAACATATTGGTAGATAAAAATTCACCTTACCCATAATCATCAATCAGGTGGGAACCAAGCACTACGACATCAAGCTCAAAAAACTGTGGCTCTGCCTTGATACCAAACATGATGGGAGCTAATTTCGAATAATCAGCACGGTTGCAAGTAGCAACACAAACACGAAGTTTGTGGTTGTTTCCATTCTTCTCCATTACTTCCTTTTGTTTCTGTTTTGAAAGATTCTTGAAGTACACCTCCTGAAATAACAGAGGAAAAAAAACTGTGTCATTAATAATAGTAATTTACTTACAGCAAATGGTATACACTTCATGAACAGTATACACAAGTGCACATTTTGGTGAGGTAAAGCAAGTTAAACATTTACCCCTTAAGCTTACATACTCTTTTTTAGGCCAAAGTACATTAAGAAAATCAATAATACAGTAATTACAGTAATACAGTCCAAATAAATCTATTAAAAAGAATACAGCAATAATAACAACCCCAAAATAACCCCAAAATCTTCTCCTCCCAAACAGAAATTACTAAGGTGTTAGCAAGAGTTTAAATAAGTATCATCCTTTTGGTAAAAAATCTAATGTTATGTCAGATTTTTGCTCCACTGTGCAGACTGAACTTTTTCTGGATCAATGCAGAAGGCTTGCTTATTCTTGACTCAAAGCAGTATCAATATCTCTACTGATTTTGCCAGCTAGAAAAGCACAACAGTACATATACAATAATATTAATAGGAGCAATTCCCTGCACCTTTTAGATTGCATTCATATTTTTTCAGTAAAGTGCTAAAAGAAAGGCTACTGTGACATCCCACTCTCATGAAACTTAAAAAATCCAGAGACTTCTGAAGATTTCCCTATTTTTAAGACATTAGTTTAGGTTTCATCACGCATGACAAAACAATGCTTTGGTGTAATAGCAACATTAGGGTGATCAGGAATCTATCCCAAGTTGCCAAAGGTAAAATGGTATCTCTAGTCCACTTGCAATCCATTTTGGCTTTGCAAAACTATTACTGGCAGTGACATTACCCAGACTCATATCTTACAGAAGCACTGTTTTCCTCAATTATAAAACAACCTCTCTTTGGAAGTGGTTCTGAGCAGGACATCCTGTCATTATTTATGTAAAAATAGCCACCAGTTCAAATAAAATTGCATTCAAGATGTGAATGCCACTTCTGACACACCTACAAGCTTGTCTTTGAAACTGCATGAACAATATTAGTATAACTAGAGGCAAACCTCTCAAAAAACTCTTCAAATTGGCCACTGCTACATACTGTATAAATGAAGAAGTCAAAGTAAAGAACTGCAAAATAAGGAAGTGACAAAGCAAACTTATGAGAAGTCTGTTAATGCCAAGCTACCTGCCTGAGTTAGGACCACCACAACCCCTCTGACAAATCAGTTTCTTTTCATTTATGCAAAGCAGGCTTTTAAGAAGCAGAATAATTTTGTGTCTTCCTTTTTCTTCAAGCATTGTGTAAAATTCTAAAAACCTTTCATCCAGACACGGAACGCACCATCTTCTATAATGGTAGGTCTGTAAGTTGTGAAAAAATAAAATCTCATGTTTCACCATAATTACAGACATAACAGAACTGAATCCCTAGACCACACATCATTCCAGCCACTCAGATTACATTTAATTCCAGCTGGTATTTGGCTGTAATAATGGTCTCTTGAAATAATTTTAGAGGTAGATGTGGAGACACACCAAATCTGTCTGAATTGACCAGAATCAAAAGTAATTCCTGGTATTTGTCTATTTCAACTTTTGTTAACGTTACATTTCAGTAAGCCCAAAAAAGAATTTTTTCCAGTACTGCCTTAAAACTCTGTAACACCATAGTTTCAAAGAGCTGCCAAGCAAGCCACATACTGGCCTTGGTGCAGACAGGTTTTCTACTGCTGTCAATTTGAAACACCTGCTCATCTGAAGAACCAAAATATTTACCGTAGCAGAAGGTAGGTAACAATGCAACATAAGTGTCAACTGCATGTGGAAATTTAACACTAATTAGAGCGGTTTATTGTTTTCCGGGAGAACTCGGATATTTTCTAAAGAAACATGTGATGTGTTGCTACATCACAGTTTGATAACAGTCATTATTCTATCCAGACTCTGACCTTTTCTGAACTTTAAAGCAAAATTAACTCTGTATTTTCAGACAGAATTCACTGTCCACAAGTAATGCCAAAGTCCCTTCAGCAAATTCCTTCAAGCAGAGCTGTGATGCCCTAGCAACAAAATTTTGCTATCACTGTAATTTTACAATTTATCATCAGTTTTTTGCAGGAAAATAATTCCTTTTCAGAACTGTTCACCAATATTTAAAAAAAAAAATTAATCATTAACATTTGCCTCTTGGATTCTAGATGTTTGATGAAATACTGAGTTTGATCTACATAAAACTCTCTAGTTGTGCAATCCTCCTGTTCCAAGATCTACCTCTTCTACCAGGCAGGGACTAGCAATCTTTAGCAGAAAGGAGAAGAAATAAAAGTCTTCCATGAAGGATTACTTGAAATAATTTATCTGCATGTGCTTTGGCCTACTGTTCTTCTACATCCCACCCTAAAGCTTTTAGATTATTACAGATTCAGGCACTTTTTAAGACTGGGAAATTCTGGCCAGACATTACAGCAGCCAAGCAGCTACTATTTCTGTTAGCAATCCCCAGAGCATGAGACACCTCTCAATCACTATTTCACAAATTATACAACCTGTATATTCTGTATTCTACATTCACACTTCTGAAACATTGGGTTATAAAACCAAAGAGCCTGGAATATTCCCAGTTTCTACACTCTCTGTATGACCATGTGTTGAGGGCAATTTCATCATTCCACCTGCTTTGCTGTGTGGTACACAGGACATTCTGCCCAAACTCTTCCCACATCACGAACCACTGAGTGTATTCTCACCATCCTTCTCCACCCACGGGGCCACCGGTTCCACACCGCCTGTGTGTGTACACACAGTGCAGGTGACCAAACACCAAACCAAGCCCTTCAGACACCCTCAAGCGCCTCTGTGAGGGTGGAAAAGCATCTGTCGCCCTGCACATGTGTCAGGGCACAAAACGCTCCCGCCTCGGATGTGGCTTATGTCTTCACCAGGCCCCTTGCTGGTGCGAGGGATCACACCCTGTGCTTCTCCAGAATTCCAATACACCACAAATCACAGAATATGAAGATTCCAATGCTGAACTGGGAGAGATGACAAGGGTCTCTTATCCAAGCATCCATATGCCCGAGAGCCTTGTCCAACGCTTCCTGAACTCTGTCAGGTTGGAGCTGTGACCACTTCCCTGGGGAGCCGCTTCCAGCCACCCTCTGGGTGAAGAGCCCTTCTGTAACACCCAGCCTAAACCTCTCCCGACACTTCAGGCCATTCACTCGTTACACAAGAGGAGGGTCTGCCCTGGTATTTCCCGGTTCCGCACCCGCACACCCTGGGAAAAGCCACGCCTGGGCCCCGCGGCTCTCTCTGTTCTTCCGGACAGTGCCCGTGCCCCTTTCCCTGCGGCGGCTCTGCATCCCCGCATTCCCCGGGGACCCGCGGCTGCGGCTCCCCGCATTCCCGGGGACGCGCCCGGGCCCTCGCAGCCCCGCCCT
>JAHLSL010013621.1:4408560-4450431 GCA_025920805.1 Petroica traversi | reverse complement strand
GCGCCGCCCTCCGCCCGCCGCCGGGAGGGGGAAGGCGCCGGAGGGTCGGGGGATGATGGGCTGCGCTGAGACTTCCCGGTGCTTCGGGGTGCTCCAGGCGCGCTGGGGCCCGAGGGTTTGGCACTGCGTGCGCTGTGGCCCTCCAGTATCCCTGCAGGGCAGCGGGGAAGCGGGATCCTACTGCGGGGATCCCCCGATATCGCCTCCTAGGGCTCCCCTGTGCCTCGGGAGCCGTTCTCCGGCTGGGTGCCCTCAGAGCAGTCACAGCAGTGAGGAAGTGCAGGCAGCCTTACTGCTGCGAAGCATCTCTGTGGGTATTACCCGCTAATATCCATGATACCTTGTGTGTTTAACATCGCCAAGACTACCCAGATCCGGTGAGAACAATATGAAATCTGCAGCTGTCTCAGGGCAAGGGACCTGTCAAGTGAATCTTCCAAACCCACGTCTGGAAGACAGCAGCAGCCAGAACTTCACAGTTTTTTTCTTGTCTCGAGACGGTGTTTCGAGGTTGTGACTTGCTGCGTCTTGTTTGTAGCTTTACCTCTGGCCCCATGGAAGTCCTGGGGCCTGCATGTGTGTGCCCTGTCCCAAGGGAGCGCTGAAGTTACCCTTCTCACGCAAAGCTTCTTCTAGACACCCGTGTGATCTTTCTGGGTCACCTTGGGGTACCTGCAGTTCTTTTGTGAATGTCTTTTGATTTTTGAGATGTGTGCTTTAGTGTTTGCAGAGAAATTACTTGCCTCTAGCCATTCTCTCCGCTCCTTGTTTTTCATGGAACAAAAATGTTTGAAGTAACACATAAATTTATCGCACTTTACTCCAGTAAGGACAGAGCACCTGTAAATTTTACTGACTGGCTTTTTCTCTGTGACCAGATTTAGACATGTACACAAACAATTCAACTGTAGTGGCCGTGATGGTTGCTGTGATATTCTTTTAATTTGAATCAGTGTGCTGTATGGGTACCTGTTTTGATTCCTCCCTTATAGCCGTGGCAGCTTATAATTGGCAGTTTATAATTTCTTTTTGCATTCTGTTTCCACAGTGTTTTTCGAGTTGCTTGTTTTATACTGTTAAATATCTAAAGGCAAGTTACTAAATAAAACATCAGAACAAAAGGAAGGACAATAAAGCAGCAACAAAAGACTCTAAAAAAGTGGGCATTTGTAGATTTGGAGAGAAAGGATTTTCTTAGTTTGCTATGAACTGTATATTGCATTTTTCCCTCACTTTAGACACATAGCTTGTGATTCTCTTTTCAATTTATTTTCACTGTGATTTCTTTGCTGTTCTCTTTCTTTGTCTCTGAAACATATGTGATTTTTTTCTATCTCTATTCTAATCTGAAACCCAACAGTGTTACACTCTGTTCTACTGAAGTCTCATCTTGCACATACATATTTTCAGCTCATACTGCATCACGGCATTGAAACATTCAATTAACAGATTTTCTTGTCCCAGAGCTCCATTACATGTGTATATGTGTAGGCACACATATAAATATATATATGTAGATATATAGGTTTTAAACATGTTTGCCAGTTGTGGGAGCAAACAAGCTGTATTGACTTTTCCCTCTGTGAGATACTTAGTTTCTAAAATTCCTCTGTTGTTGACAAAAAGAGGACCTTAGACTTAGAACTCGAGGCTCTATTTTTTCTTCTGGGACAACACCACTAAAAAGAAAAGCCCAAATTCCCTTGTGCTTCTCCAAACACCACTCCTTTCTTACTGTACTTTTCCGCTTTTGCAAACATTTGTCATCCTGCTTCTCCAAATATCACTGATAATTTGTTTGTCATGGGACCTTTACTTCCTAGTCTACTGATGGTTAATACCGTTACAGACAGGCCTTTGTTTTGGATTGATACTAGTGCAAGTTCATTTATTTAACTCATTTTTTCCTTTAGTACTGTATTCTGTAGCACTGTGGGAAATTCACGTCTGGCAGGAACTGTCTGTTGTGCTACAGGACTGTGTTTTACTTTTCCTGGATCTTAGCAAAAGCAGGAACCTGGGAGTCGAGGATTTCAGGCTGAGACCTTTTTGAGTCTGCTCTGAAAACTAACCAACCTCTTCAGACAAATGAGCACACCTGAGTGCTTGTAGGGTCAGTCAAGTGTTCCTGTCCTGGTCCCTTGTGCCATGTGAGTTGTGTTCATATTTTACCCAGTGTGCAGAAAAGCATGGCTTCAGGCTTCGAAGATGCAGTAAAGTATCCCCAAGGTATTTGAGGCTCTCAGTATTACATACATTTGTCTGGCGACCTAGCTGAAAGATGGTTGTTATTCTCAGGCAGACTCCACAGACATGCTTGTGTAGATGTAGCAATATGTAAGTGTAAGACTTTATGCAGGAGAGATGTCAGGGGATGGTGGTGGTGAACGGTGCTGCATCTGGCTGGTGGCTGGTCACCAGTGGTGTCCCTAAAGGGTCTGTGCTTGGACCAGTTCTGTTCAATATTTTTATTGGTGACATGGATGAGCGTATTGAGTCTTTCATCAGTAGATTTGCAGATAACACTAAGCAGGGAACCTGTGTCAATCTTTTGGAAGGTAGGAGGGCTCTGCAGAGAGTCTTGGAATGGTTGGATGGATGGGCAGAGTCCAACAGGATGAAGATTAATAAGTCCAGGTGCCAAGTCCTGCATTTTGGCCACAATAACCCAAGGCTGGGGCGATGTGGCTGGACAATGCCCAAGCAGAAATGGACCTGGGGGTACTGGTTGACAGCTGACTGAACGTGAGCCAGCTGTGTGCCCTGGTGGCCAAGAAGGCCAACGGCATCCTGGCCTGTATCAGGAATGATGTGGCCAGCAGGACCAGGGAGGTCATTCTCCCCCTGAACTCGGCACTGGTGAGGCCACACCTGGAGTGCTGTGTACAGTTCTGGGCACCTCAGTTTAGGAAGGACATTGAGATGCCTGAGCATGTCCAGAGGAGGGCAACGAGGCTTGGAACAAAAGCCCTGTGAGAAATGACCGAGGGAGCTGGGGTTGTTTAGCCTGGAGAAGAGGAGGTGACTTTAACACTCTGTACAAGTTCCTGAAGGATGGTTGTAGGCAGATGGGGGTTAGTCTCTTTTTCCAGACAGGAGGAGAGGATACAGTCTTAACCTGCAGCAGAGGAAATACAGCTTTAATATTAGGAGAAGGTTTTTTACAGAAAAAACCCTTCCCCTTCTTTGATGAGACCAGTGACTCACAAATAGCAATTATCCTATTGAACAAGGTGTTCTGAGGAAGAGGGAAGTTCGCAGGGAAACTCACATTGCACTGCTTGTATTGCCTGCTGCTGGTCAGCTCAGGCAGCTGACTTACAGCTGACAGCAGCCTGGCTGCTTGATAATTAAAGGGGAATTTTAAACACTTTGCCTCTTTACAGTTGTATGTGACATTAAAATGAATGTAGTGATAGATGAGATACACACTGATGACTTCACAGAGCCATGTCGGTTTTCCACGTCTTCACTGACCTTTCCTATTGAAATGGAGGTAGCATCAACCCTTTCCTGCTAGTGAGGCCTGGGCTTTCAACATCATCTTACAGGTTCACTTGGTTTCCTTTTGGCAGTTTAAACAGTCTGGAAACTTCTGCCCTGCCCAAGTGATGAGGTATGCGGTGTGGAGGAAGCTGAAATGTGAACATGAATGATTTGCAGAAGTTTTTTTCTGCTCCTTTATGGGAATTCAGAACACTGAACTGGTATTGCAGGAAGCTGAGAGTAAATGTTAAGTCCTCTGACTCCTTCTAGGATATACTTACTTCTCTCTGCTTTGGGACAAGGAGGGACAGAAGGAACATTTCAAATAATCAGCAATTACTGATTACACAGTTAACCTTGTTTTACTAGATTTTCTTGCGCTACCCTCTATTTGCCTCCAGGCTGTTCCTGTTAAAAAGCATGTGAAGAACGTCCACTAAGAAAAGAGCAGACTGCTGTTATGTAGTTCATGCAGGCTCAGCTAAAAATGTCACCATGAACACTGGAGGAATTCAGGACAACGAGTAGCACAGTAAAGTTGCTGAAGGAGAAAAGAAGGTCTGAACTTCCAGAATGACAGAAATAGAGGTGGTTTCTACCAGCCACTGCTGTGAGGGACTGTGGATAACTCAGATGAGCTGGAGCCTTGTCCTGGCCCTTTTCATCCTCTGTGTTAAGTGCCTGATCAGACTGTGTGACAGAAGTGGAAAGTGGATCCTGGATCCACAACAGCAGAGACTCTGGGTCAAGGGGGAGGTGAGTGGGAAATCTCAGTGTAGAAAATCCCCAGGTTTGGGGGATTAGTAAGACCCATTATTTCAAACAGATTTTGAAAAATCTTGCTGATATTTAAAAGAAGACCAGTACTTAATCTAGAAGTCCAAGTGTGTTAATGTGGTAAAGTTTCTATAGCTAGTAGTATACAGTATGGTGAATGGTTAATATATTTAGGAATACACAACTCATTAAAGATAAAACCAGTAGCCTCTGCAATATAATAACATTTTCTGCTAGCAGGAGGAACATCACATTTGTTACATGTTCACAGCCTGTTCCAACACTCAGTGAATTCAGATCTTACTCCTTTGCCAATTTTTGGCCAAGTCCTCTGCTGTATCCCAGTTATGTGGCTGCATGTAACAAGGTTCTCAGAGTAAAGGTTTAGCACACAAGCTGTGTGGTATTAGAGGAAAACATTTTTCCCTGCTTTTCTAATTTCGAAAGGTTCAAGATCTGAAGAATCCTATTACATTCTATTGAAGCACTAGGTTTATATAGCTAAATATGTATGGAAGCAGGCTGAAGGTAGGATTCATTGGAGATGTCATGGAATATTTACCTAGAAAACAAGAAAGGCCCATCTGGCGTCCTGTATTTAAAGAAGGTCAAATTTTACTTCCAGGTTTTTACCTGTGAAGATTTCAGATCCCTTGGTGTCTTAGATTGATGCTTGTTTTGGTGCTCCATAAGGGAAATGAGAGTAACAAATATTTTGAGTAAGGTGACTAATTAGCTCCAGGAAAGCCATGTGGATCTTGGAAATTTCTAAGGAGGCCTGGGACGTTTATGCAGGAGTTATGAAATCTAATTAAGATTAGATTAAGATCCATGTGAGTGTTAGGCCAGCTCAGATCTGACTTTTGACAGAAAAGAACACTTGGTTATTTCAGACAGAACATCCCTGTTAGAGGATGGTCCTTAGACAGCCTTTGCCCTTGACCAAATTTTGGAAAAATACCTTTACCTGCCTTCTACCTCAATGCTGTGATGAAGTATAGCAGGGGGACCAGTCAAGATTCAACACTTTCTAATAAACCCTTGTTCTTCACAGAAGGAGGCTGTTTATGAAGGATACACAGTCGTCAGGTGTCTGAGAATGAGAGAGCTCTGGCTGATGTTCTCAGAGCTGCCTGTCACATCTTCCCTGACAGATCAGTGAGAGGCAGTGAGTGCTGCTGTTCCCACTCTGAGATGAGATGTGTCATCATATATCTAGGCTTGGAAGTTGCCCTGGGGAGATTTAGCCAGCTATTCTGGTATAACCCTGGCAACTGCTCACTCTCTGTCTTTGGTCAGAGCAGGGAAAGCATGAGATTTTCTTCCACAGCTTAAATTATTTTAGCAGGAGAGGACAGATAAGGATGAAAATATGCAGGTTTTTTGGTTAATAGCAGATAGACAAGAGAAAAAACATGCTCCCTTCAGAAAACAGTGATCCATGTCCATGCATGGATCTCCTCTTTAAAGAATGCTCATCAAAGTTAGCAATAAGCTTTATCCCAGCCCGCTCTGTAAAATGTCATACTGAATAAACACAGGTATACACAAGAAACAACCCTTCCCATTCTCCTATTCTTCCTGTTTAATTGAGTAACTGGTGCTAGTGGATTTGCTCAGTTCCCAGCACTTGGGAACAATCAAAACTATCTCACTTGGGTGCCAAATAACAAACCAAGGAGCTCAGAATTTGAAGAGGAGACTGAAAATGCCATTCATGCATTGCCAACACTTAGAAGACACCTTTTTGCCTGTCTTGGTCCGTATCAGTAAACAATGTTTTCCTCATGGCTTGCAAGGTGTGTTTGGCCACAATATGACTGCTTGCTTGTCACTGTAGGAATTAATTTGTTTAAATGTTGGTGATACTAGGGGAAAGTCTGAAGAGAGGAGGATTTAGGACTCTTCTTGTTGGAAGAGATTCGGATTAGGGAAACTTTATCTAATGTAATATCTAAGGTCATGGGCCCCATGGTGTGTACCCATGAGTGCTGAGGGAGCTGGCAGGTATAATTGTGAGGCCACTCTCAATTATCTTTGACTGATGATAGTGGCTGGGGCAGGTTCCTGAGACCTGAAGGAAAATGAATGTCACTCCTGTATTTCTTGTCTTCAAGGAGGACAAGAAAGGGTATCCAGGCAACTATAGGTCAGTGACCCCCATCCTGACTCATTAGTAGGAGGGATTGAGTACACCCTTAACACCTGAGGTTTAACAAGGCCAAGTGCAAGGTGCTACACCTGGGTCAGGACAACCCCCAGTACCAGCACAGGCTGGGGATGAACAGAAGGGGAGCAGCCCTGTGAGAAGGCCTTGGGGGTGCTGGTGGGTGAGAGGCTGCACATGACCCAGCCATGGGCACTCCGAGCCCAAAAAGCCAAATGTGTCCTGGGCTGCATCCAAAGCAGCGTGGGCAGCAGGGGAGGGAGGGGATTCTGCCCCCTCTGCTCTGCTCTGGTGAGAGCCCACCTGGAACCCTGCATCCAGCTCTGGGGTCCCTGCACAGGCAGGACATGGACCTGTTGGAGCGAGTTCAGAGGAGATGACCAAGATGAATAGGGGGAGGGAGGACCTCCCTATTCACATAAAGGCTGAGTGAACTGGGATTTTTCAGTCTGGAAAAGAGAAGGCTTTGGGATGACCTAACTGTGACCTTACACTACCTGAAGGGAGCCTACAAGAAAGACAAAAAGGGACTTTTTACAAGGGCTTATAGTGACAGGACAAGTAGGAATGGCTTCAAATTGTAAGAGAGTAGGTTTAGATTACATGTTAGGAACAAATGCTTTACTGTGAGAGTGGTGAGGCACTGGAACAGGTTTCCAAAGAAGCTCTTGATGCCAAATCCCTGGGCATGTTCCAGGCCAGGCAGGATGGGGCTTTGAGCACCCTGGTCTAGTGGAAGGTGTCCCTGCCCCTGGCAAGGAGGTTGGAACTAGGTGATATTAATGTCCCTTTCAATCCTTTCTATGGTTCTCCTCTCCTAACAAGATGATGAAACAACTTTCTGGAACTTATTTATTCCTGGAAGGAAGGTGATTTGGATTAGTTAGCATGGATATAGAAAGAGGAGGTCCTACTGAATGAAGTCAGTAATCTTCAATGATGAAATTACTTGTTTGGTGTATGAGGGAATAACAGTAGATATTGCCTACCTTGACTTCAGTAAGGCTTTGGATACACCCATAAAATTAATGGATGAGCTGCTGACATACGGGCTTGGTGAGCAGACACTGTGATGGATTGAAAACTGACTGAATGGCTGGGCCCAGTGGCATGAAGTTTGAGGCCAGTGAATAGTAGTGCACCCCAGGGATCAACACTTGGTCCAGCACTCTTTAAACATCTTCATTAATGATCTGGATGATGGAATAGGGTGCACGCACAGCACATTCGATGATGACATCAAACTGGGAGGAGTGGCTGATACACCAGGAGGTTGTTCTGCTTTTTAGTGGGACTTTGACATCATTTAGTTCAGCCAAGGGAAATGCAAAGCCATGCATCTGAGAAGGAACAGTCAGATGCACTGGTATATGTTGGAGGTCAATTGGCCAAAACAGCTTTGTGGGAAAAGGACCTAAAGTCCTGATGGGCAGCAAGTTGAAAAAGAGTCTTCAACGTGCCCTTGTGGCAATGTAGTTGAACAGCATCTTGAGCTACATTAGGAGTGCTACCAGCAGGCTGAGAGATGGATATTTCCCCACTGTTCAGTACTGGTAAAGTCACTCCTGGAGTGCTGTGGTGATCTCTGGGCTCCCCAGTACAACAGAGATGTGAGCTGTAGGGAGAGTCCAGAAGGGCTCCAAAGATGATTAAGGGCCTGGAGCATCTTCCATATTAAGAAAGTCCAGGAGAGCTGGGATACTTTCTCAGGGAAGGCTCAGGGGAAAATCTCATCAATGTGTGCCAAAATCTGAAGGGAGGATGGAACCCGACTCTTTTCAGCGATGCCCAGTGACAGACAAGGGGCACAAACTGAGATGATTGAATTTGCCTCTGAACATCAGGTAATACTTTTTTACTGTGAGAGTAATCAAGGTGGTGGAGTCTCCTGCCATGGGCATCTTCAGAGGTCATCTGAGCATAGTCCTGGCAACCAGCATGTGGTGGCCTTGTTTCAGCAGAGTGGTTGGACCAGAAGACCTCCAGTGATTGCTTCTAACCTCGGCCATTTTAAGATTCTGTGATAGACGTCATAAAATATTAAAGACATAAAAGTTCCTACAGGTTGTGTACTGATATCTGAAGGCCATAATCGTTCCTTAAATGTCTCTAAAATTACGTCAGATGCCTATGTTGAAATGCCTGAGTTAATTCTTACTGTCTTGGCAGTAACTTCTACACAGAGCAAACATTTTCCATTCAGTGCTGTATCTGTGGACGAGCAGGAGCAGGATGTGGATCCTGCTGAAGAGGAAGAGGATATTTGTCTTAAAGGTGTTGGCTTGTTTTGTGTGTGAAATGGTGAACCACAGAAATCCCTGTATATTTTTTTTCCTCAAGAACGAACTTTTTACAGTTTGTTGTTGTTGTTTTGTTTTGTTTTGTTTGTTTTGGTCAGGTTTTGATTCTATTGTTTTGCAGTTTGTATCCTTGTCAGATCAGATATGTGCTTAGATTTGTGGTGGCAAAGGACACTTTAAAATATATGACCTCAAGTGTCAAGGTAGGAAGGGGCTGGAAGCCTGAGTACCCTTACAGATCTAAACCTTGCTGCTTGATACTTCAGAGATGTACAGTGATTACAGTCTTGATGGCCCTGAACCAAGTTCTTTAGACTTTATGTTTTTTAGCGAGTTCTGCATCAGGAGACTTTGACAGAAGAGTTGAAATCAGGGTTTGTAACGGCTGTCTTTCAGCTGAGAATCTAGGTTTAGAGTCCAGTTGAGATTTGGGGTAGCAAAACCCTTTATTGATGAGTGAAGACTTTCAGGATTGTACTGCTCATGCGTACAGGCGTGCTAGCTTTCTATCCCAAATCACCAGCAATCTCATCCTGCCTGTTTCTGACTGTAAGATAAATTATAACAGAAAGCTGCAGATTCCATTTTACTGTGTTCTTCTCTTGAAGAAATGAATATCGCTGTTTGATTTGCCTTTTCTTTCTGGTACAAACTATGATTGATAGGACAGCCTTGCTTGAATGACCGTTTTTTACTGTCCCGAACCCAAAAGGCCAAAATCTGACATGAGAGTTTGAGTGATGACCTGAAATATGTTGGATCTGAAATGTGCTGGATTCACAACTGCAACAGATCATTGAAAATCCAGGCGTAGCAAAACAAGACATAAATTCTGCAGATTTCCTATATATAAAGGATAAAGCAGAAATATTAGTGGGTATTACACAGAAGAGAATATGAGGAGCCAAACTCAAAGGCATATTTATTAAGCAAGTATTCCTTGAAAGGCAAAAAGACAGAGCCATCTTCTTGCAAGTCACTGCTCTTGCTAAATGCAAGGGGAGCAACACAGATTGTACTGTGTGAGAAGAGCCCTGAAGGTGAGTTCATACTTAAGAGATGAACAGGGGACAGGGCAGGACTTTTTGTTCTTGGCAAATGTATTTGTAATGAGCTGTGTGGCTGGCAGTCTTCTGCAAAGAAAATACAAAGCCTGCTTACATACAGAGGGTAAGTTTTTTTTAGTTCACTTGATGAATAAGTGAGATTCCTACTTACTTCAGCACTTTACTCATCCAAATTATGAGATGCTTCACCAGCAAAGTTTTTTGGCATCATGCAGTTCTGTGAGTGAATGTGCCATACACTTGTATCCTTTTACTCAAAGAGCAAAAAAGAGACAGGAGGGCTCTGCAGGACAGTCTGGCTTATATTCTTTTAAAATTGTTTTTTTACTCCATGTAAGGACTCTAGCAGATTCTTTTATTTGGGTGAAGCCAGCAACCTACTATAGCGAGAAAGTCAGCAACCTACTATAGCGAGAAAGTTTAGGAAGCAAATATGTAATGTGCAAGTGATATCTCTTTCACAAATTCTGCGGTGACATTCACTGCTGTACAGACTCTCTGCACAGAGAGTCGTAAGGTAAATTTCCTTCTAAGCTTTCAAAGCAGAATCTTTTCCCAGTGCTTCTGGTTGTCCATCTTCATAAATGTCATGCAACTTCTGGAAAGCACAAGAAAGCATGTGTAGAGTTCACAAGTTAAAAAAATTCCTAGCCTTAAACCTGTTGAAGAGTTTTACTGCTTCACGTGTTTTGCAGTTGTCCATTTATTGTCTTGCTGGTATCTAAAAGATTTTTGAAAATGTTCTATTCTAAATGTTCTACATCAATTACCCCCCAAAAGCCAAACTGAAATGCTTCATAAATAAGGAAAATAAGTCACCTCTGAGAGAGTAGAGTGCAATAATACAGGCTGAAAGAGATTTTGTTTGAGTAAGTTATGTACAATAAAGGAAGTCAGAGGTGCTGACCATTGTAGAAGGCCTAGTTGATTCTTCTCAGCCTAGATTGGAAGCCACTTTTAACAGGCAGGGCTTGCTGGATTTTAATTGAGGAAGACCAATTTTTTAGGTCCTTTAGCACTTAAAATGTATGAAGACACCACTGGGAAATTTGAATATCCATTGGAAGGGGATAATAAGATCCAAAACTCCCTATTCCTCTAGTATCTAGCCAACTGGGATTTAATTCAACCAAGACCTTTCTCCACTCACAGGGACCACAGTGTGTTTGAGAAGATGACAGTGTCATGTCCAGTTTTGTCCTAGAACAGAGAGCTCTGAGCCTGTTAGGAAACTAAGAGTGCAGTTACTCTCGAATTCATCCCTGGCTGAAGGTAGGGAAAGGCATTAGCAAACCTGCAGGATGCCTGGCCAGACATTGGGACTTGCCACCTCTTTTGTGGGCTCTTGCTTCCTCTTGTGTATCAGAGGACTTCCAGGGGTGCCACATGATGGCCCAGCAGGAGGCAAAGCGTGGTTTACAGCACGTCTTCTTCCCTTTAGGTCATGAAGTTGTTTTAACAAAGAGGTACAGTTTGCACTCCAAGCCACAACTCCACCCTCCAGAGCTTGTGGTCCCACAGGAGTACTCTGCTTAGCAAGCTGTTGCAGTGTGTTCTGCAACCACTCTAATGGCTTGGAATAAAAATGTGTATTTGTGCTTTTCTTTCTGGTGTATGACTGGCTTTTCCCAGGTCTCTGTTTAAGCTGCAGAACTCCAGAGCACACAGTTGTCACAGTGAAGGAGCAGCAAAGAAAAAGCTGTGTGGCGAAAGTCTGCTGTCAGGAAGGGAAAGCTGTAATACATATGTAAGAGTGGCATACCTAGGACCTAAACAACTCAAGATTGCCAGTATTTAGCTAAAATCTGCAGCATAAAACACTTGGCATAGGCCAGTCTTTCCCTTCTTGAAAATACAGATAGGAACAAGTCAAAAATAGCTTATAGAGCATGCCTCAAACTTTCAGGAAGGAGCAGATCAAATTAAGAAAATCTAAAACACACGGCATCAAAATCTTCTATTGTCTTTTTAGTGAATAAGACAATAAAAACAAAGTATCTGGGACTCCCTCCTCTCTCTCTCCACTTTCCACTGCTCTCCTTCAGTTCATTTGTGCTTTGTTCCTTTTTGGAAGATAAATTTCCTGAGACTGCAAGGGCCCTATGACCTAAGCAGACTATCAAAGAAAACCTGTGCTGTATCTTGGGAGTCTGCATGCCTATAGCTGCAAGAGCAAGGGAGTCCTTCAGTGATTTCTTAATCAGCTAAGCTTAGGGACAGTGAGGAAGGCCACGGACACTTTACCATGGCCCTTTGTGGAAATGATTGCTCTAAGAAATGCTGTGTGACAGCTTAAGGTAGGGAGTTCCCTGTCAGTACAAAGTGTTCTGAACTTGTCAAACCAACTGATTTCAGGGACTGTAACTGGTGCAAATCAGCGGGGGAAGTACCCATGTGGATCATTTGACGTGTCTCTGTGAAGCTTCATGTTGTGTTTTATTCAGGTCTTGCCAAGTAAACTATGCTGGGATGTAAGAAGTTAAAGTTAAGCTGAGTGTGCAAGGACCAAGGAGAGCTGTAGACAAGTGTCCAGAATTCATCTACAGCAGCAGTGAAGGGGCCAGAAAGAAATTACTTTAAGTAGAGAAAGCCAAGACCCCCTTAAATTTGGTACCCCTTTCTTGACATGGTTGGACACAGCTCAGCTCAGGCCAGTGGGATCTTCCTGGAACAGTTCACCATAGCTATTTCGTCTCTCTGAATGAGGACAGCATTTGAAACCAATAGGAATATCATGACACATCAAGGTAAGCATGGCCTCCCCAGAAGATCAGAGGACAGGTTATGGACAGAAAGCCAGGTATCAAGGGAACCTGTAGGCAGCTTCACCTATATCAAGCTGAATCTTCCACATTTGAGAAATTTGGGTTGTGTTAGGTAAGTTCTCTTCCATGGAGAGTTGCCAAGAAGCATGGGTTCTAGCAAGTCAATGCTAGAGATCTAAATGCCAGACCCATGGTACTTGATATCTGAATTTGGACTTTAGGAAAGTGTCAAAATGAATTTGTAGCTCTTGGGCCTGGGATTTGAGAAATCATCTATGAAGGTAAGGGGAATTGTAAAACCTAAAATGACTCAAAATAATTTTAAAAGCCAGAAGTCAATCTGACAGGGACTGGCATTTCTGTGATCCTATTCTGTCAGCATCCCTGAGTGACTAATCTTTGTTTCCTGTCCGCATGTTCCAGTCCTGACCGAAGCAAATGCTGACCTTCAAGACAAAATTAGAATCCACGTGCTGGGCCTTTGGATCTCTGCATATACCTTTCTGACATGGAAGAGACATCATGCATTCCAAGCAAACCATGGCTCTGCTCACTGGCAGAATAGTGACACTCACGCTGAGGGGAGTAGCTTGTTTTGGGGCTTACATATTGAGAGAGGGTTAACTACTACTGCTCCTTTTATCTGCCAGTCCAAGATTTTGTTCCAGCTTCAGCTGCAAGCACTGCACAACAGGAAAGCTTCAGTGGTACTCATTAAAGGCTTGGAGAGCACTTCAGTGTGAAGCAATGTGTGCTTGGAACTTATGGGCTAGGTGTTCTTTCTTCAGCACCTTTCTTCTGTTTCCAGGACAGCTAATGAGCAAAGCAGTGATGGAACTGTGTACACAGGTGATAAATTCAGCTCTCATAAGTAGCTTAGATTTGCAAACAGGAACTGCCTCTCCACCTTCTAGCAAAGCAGAGTGCTTCATACAAAAATTTGCATCTAAGCCTGTGGAGACATATGCTGTCTTAGCACATGCTAAAAACTGTAAAACATAAAGGCAATAAATGGTTTCCTCCTCCAAAAAATTTGTTTTTCTTGATGTTTCTCAGATGTTTCTTTATCTGTACATTTGTTTGTAGTGATTAGTCGATCCCATTTGTAAGTGTAGAGCTAGATTTGTTTTCCAGTCTGGATTTTACTAGTCTCATATTTCTGAAGATGATGATGATGGTGTCCCGTGGTGCAGGGTACTGGCAGGAAATTCAGGGCCCAGCTCCTACCTCAGACAGCAGTCATACTCAGTATTAGTGTTACTGTCATGGGGATAGGCCAGATGTGAGGTGAAGAGAAGAGAATAACATATGGACATTGGCAGGAGGCCATGGGGACAATGATCACTTGTTTCGAAAGAGTGTGGAAGGGTTCCAAAATGCTATGTTTTGCCCATTTGTTTCTCCCTCTCAGCAGTGTTCAGCTGCCAAGACACCTGTGTCTTCAGGAATCTTTCCACTCTGCTATCCACAATCTTGTAGCAGTCAATTATTGAACTCCTTGAGTTAAAAATAAACATGTTACAGTAGTTCTGAGAACACCATCTGTTTTAAACAAGGAGACAAAAAGGTGTTTCTCGAGTCGATGGCAGTCATGCCTGAAAATTTTCTGTGCAAGACAGCCTTATCTGATCTTTACAGATCATTATTTCTGTGCAAATGTTTGTTTAAAAGTTTAACTGTCATTTCTGGATGTGAACCCGGCTCTTTGTCATCTCCTCCCTGGTTGTACAGTGAGGTGGGACAGTGCCTGTGTTATGCAGACAGCAGAACTGCAGCTGTGCCAGCCTGCAGGCAGAAGTTCCCTCTCACATCCTGTACCTGAGCTGGGGTTACCAGGGCAGCAGCTCCTCTTTCACGCCAAGCAGAGCAGAGATAAGGGTCATTTGCATCAGCAGGCTGGCTGTGCCTGGGAAACGTTCAGGCTGGCATGTCCTGTTTAAAGTCAGAAACGTGGAATGTTTCTTGTTTGCCACGTTGGCTGGATCACATCCTGATGGGGTATTTAGAGCTGGCTGAGGCTATATCCTTAAAGCTCCAGGGCCCGTATTTTCTCTTTTCAACTGTTTCTTCTATTTCTGTGTGGTTGGTTTGCCATTTCATGAGATTTTTTAAATTCAGACTGTCTTCTTTTCAGACTTGAATGCTCACTGTAGTCACTACAGGTCCTTTGAGGTCCCCATTGTATTTCTGGGAATTAGCAGGTTGGAGTCCTGATTCCAGAGCAAGAAATTTTCTTTTTAGCTTGCAGACTTGCATACAACATACCACAGTCGACCTGGGATTGGTGAACTTTACTAGAAATTTTTATTTCATAGTGAAATGACTACTCATCCTTGAAACTCAACAGAAATTTTTATTCTGAAATACCAGCCAAGCTGAAAAATGTTTCCATTTTATGTTGACTGACATTTCATGGACCAAATAAAAATTTCTGTTTTGCTGATCAGCCAATGCCCTTAAGAATTTTCTTCAGGGACAAAATTTCAGTCAAAAGCACAGCAGGTCTCTCGTTTTCTGTTAGTCAAACATTCAGCTGCGCTACAGCAATGAATCCTGAAAGCAGGGGGTTTTTTTTTGTTTGTTTGGGTTTTTTGGGTTTTTTTGGGAACATCTTGGGAGAGAAACAAATGCTTCTTTCCTGCAGACCATATAGATTTACATTTGAACAAACTATTTTTTTTTTCCATTTTCAAGGAAGAGAAAAAGGTCAGTTGGATATTTTTGTTTGATTCCACTTTTCATTTGGGGCTTAAGGAAAATATTCTCAAGGTCCTTCTGGGAACAGCCGCTAAAATCCTGCCTGACATGGCAAATCTGTCTTGTTGAACTATATCTAATTTCTGTAAATTCAGGGACGGTGGTGTGACATAAAAAGCGCTCTCTCAACAATGAAAATAATAATGTGTAATTAACCAAACCAAACCGATGCATGTGATTTGCCATTCAGGAGACTAAACTACCAAGTGAGACAGTGGGAGGTCAGAGAAAATTCCAGTGGTTGAGACTGTTTGGAAAAACGATGCATTATTACAGGACAAGGATACCCCCATGGGACTTTCTTTCCTCCTCCTGCAGTCAAATCCTGGTTAAACACTGTTACAACTTCACATCTAGCAAATTGGAACTGTTGAGGGGAAACAGATGTGTGAAATGCTATACATTTTATTTTTGTTTTTCTGGTGGAGCAGGTTGGTTTGGATCTTTGTGATTGCTCCAGATGGGAAATGGTCTAGCAGATTGAAGGAACGAGTAGCACGACAAAGGAGGCAGCGCCAGAGGACACAAAGAAACTCCGCCAGAAACTCCACTGTTACTGCTGGATCTGGGAAAAAGTTATCAGGGCAAGCACCCTGGTATTCCTTCAAGAAGTGCTCCTTGCTCCTGCAATGTAGATCCTGCAGGAGATGCACAGCCTTGCTACAATCTCGGAAGTCAGTCCCATAGATGCTGTCTTTTTAACCTTTGTAACCTGAAGCACTGGGTCAGTAGCAGCATTCTCCCAAGTTCCCATTTCTTCAAGTCTAATAGGAAGCCCATCTTAAGAGGTTTTTTACCTTCTGACAGGCTTGGGGTATTTTAACTCAGGAGTTAAGCTCATTTAGTGTTAAGATTGGTTTGCGTGTCAGATGCTCCAGGAAAATTCATTACCAGTATTAATATAGAGAGCACGTGCCACAAAATAATGTATTGCTCAGTTTGTGAATGGGTCTATTTTAGTCTGTTGTTCAGAAGAGGGCAAAACCTTTTCAAACACTCTGAAAATGGCATGTAAACTGTGATTTATTCTCATATTCTGTTCAAAGGGCATCAGAAAATTTGGCCTAGAAGCTTTATCTGCAGACTGAGTCACCTTACTTTGTAACCAAAGTAAACTGGTGGAAGTTAACTTTCAGTTCCTACTAAAGAAATTGTGTCTCTCTAATCCCCAAGAGTTCAGAAAACATCAGTTATTTTGCAAAGTAATTTTAAATTCTTTGAACTGAAAAGTATTTTCAGTTCATTACATTGAAAAGATACTGACATTTACTTAAATCATAAATCAATGTATTTTGCCTTCTTATTGTCTTTTTTTTGGTCTTTCAGTCTTTTGTGTGCCCCTATTTTTCAAGATTTTCTCTGCAACTCTGACAACCAAAATCTTATTTTTTTTATTAACAAGGAGGAAGTCAGAAAATGTGACTGTTCTAGCTGGGACTCAAGGCAAAAGCACAGTACTTGACAGTAGAGTTAGTTGAATCCTCTGTGCTCAAACTACAACACCTTTTTTTGAGGTGTATTTGAGGCTTCACATCAGTGTCTTGGAAAGGCCTGAGTTATCTGCTCAGTAGGCAATGTGTCTCAGAGGTTGGTTGTTTAAACCACAAGTCAAGTGATCCTGCACGAAACATTCCTTTTATATATGGGGCAGACATTCCTTTTTGACTGTGGTAAAACCAACCAAACCCTGACAAGCTCCCAGCACCCACTGAAGAGAAAGCTGAACTGACCTTGTTGTTAGTCTGTAGGGGAACAGGAGAATAGTGTCGACTTTCTCTCTTTCCCTTTCACACCAGCTGAGACAAGAATCCACTCTTCTTAGGTGGTTCTCATTCCTATAATTCCTCTGTTATCATCCCCCGGGTACTATGTTGTTGCAGACATAGTAGGGATGGTAGGCAGAGACTATGGTGTTATAGAAGAAGGATTAGGCTCTTTGGTCTTTTATTTCAGTCTTCCATTCCTACTACATTCTTCAGTGACAACCTCATTCATATATCAGCCTAGGAGGAGAGGGAACAGGCCGTTCCCAGGAAGATAAGTGGGATTCCCTCCAAAATGTTCTGCAATGTGTGTGTGAGAAATTTTCAGACAAGTCCAGTGAGTCATATATGAGATTTATTAATATCTCCAGTGCTACGGTATGTTTTTCTGAAAGCTTGTAACGGGAGTCTGACATTGCTCTACTGGATGCTATAACAAAAAGCCTTCTGAAAAGGCTTCACTTCAAAAGAGGGGGAAAAAAAAGAGAGAGGAAGAGCAGGAGGGACATAAAGCCATAGTGATTAATTAATTTATCCCAAAATTCAGTGATCATACCAGGAGCATGTCCTGCATTCTTAGACTTCAGTTATCACCCTCTCTATGCTTCTCCGTGGTTTTGTGTTCAGACTGAGTCTGAAGCCACTATAATCACATGCACCTTGAGAAATCAGTTATGTGGCTAAATGAAATGTTTGGTGGCCTAGGTTTCCAGCAAAATGTCACTGTATTGACTACGCAGGAAATGTGATACCTTTGTTTTCGGCCTTTTCTTCTACTGATAGACAACACAGTGGAACTTCATAGAACATTTCCATTTGAGAAATGCCCTCTGGGAAATAAAATTTTAATGGAGATAAAGTGATCCACTAAATCATGAAGATTTCAATAATGATTCGTTGAAAAAACCCAAATATAAATAAAAATGGACCCTAAAAGCTGTGGCTTTCATGTGTGTCAGTTTTATTTAACCAAATTCTGTTGAAGAAATAAGAGTAAGTGGGTAAGGGCTGTAGAGAAGTGCTTAGAATCCCTAGAAACTAAAAGCATAAATTGCGTTCCTAAAAGATATCTTCTATCTCATTTTGAAATCAATATATCGACATGAAATATGAAATGTCAAACATTTCCCAAAGTTTTCTTTCTGTTGTAGCTCTGAGTTAGTATAGCAGTGTACCCTGAAAATCTACCTGCTTTCATGTGAAATGAAAGAAATTAAGGTCCAGTGGAACACTTCATCAAACAGTACTTAGAATAACAGTGAGGTTGCAACAACTGTCTCATATTACAAGACATACTTAACACAGAATTAATTTTTAAGCCCTGAAAAGCTAAATCATTTGAGGAAAGAAGCACTAAAGCAAGGCTTGATTTTTCTTTCTTCTCTTTTTTCTGTGCTGTGTCCACAGCATCGCATACTTCCTTTTTTTTGCCAAGATCCATTCACAATATTGTACAGTAACACACAGGATGATATTTCCAACTAGCTTGTGGAAACTACTCATGTGGAAAATAGGGCTTTCTTCCTCTTTTTTTTTTTTTTTTTTTTCTCCCCCAAGGAAAACACCGTATTTATCATACATCTAACCAAGGCAGAAGTTGCAAGGGAAAATGTTTGGTTATCTGGCACAGGCCCAGAGAAAAGCTAACCTTTGTAGGCAGGGCACCAGCTTTTATCCAGATGGACTGGTGAGAAAAAAGACAAGGCTCATTTCACCTTTTGTTAGGCAGTTATCTTGTCACATGACAATCTCAACCTCCTTAGCAGGTACCACCTTAAGTCTTTTCAGGGGTCCTGAGAGAGTGAAATCTGTAAATTTTTGCTGGATTCTATCCTATTACTCTTCTTGCATGGAGTAGTGGGAGTCTTTCAAAACATCTATTCTCCTTTGTCAGCTAAACTTTTCTTATAAACTATTTCTGCCATGAAATACTGACATTAAAAAAAGAAAATGGTGTCGCAATTAGGTTATTTTATTTTTCTTTGTCTTATTCTCAGTGGTACTTTATTCCTTCTTTGCTTCCTGCAGTTTATTCCTCCTACTCAGTGAGCAGACAACTCTGTTTGCTATCATAGATTTGCTTGAGAAATGTCACTGAAACCTAGATTTTTCCTGTTGTTTGTTGGTTTTTTTTTGCCTGAGATGGCATGCAATTGTGGTCAATATGGCAGAAAATGTCTGAAGGAACTTGTGCATGCCTTAACAAAGACAAAAGTATGAGGTGTGTGCAGACAGTATGGCAGTATCACATGCACTGTGCTGTCATTGCAATTAAACTGGCTCAGCTGGTCTACGACAGCCTAATGTAAATATTGGGCATAATTGATACCATCAACCCCTCCTAATCTATTGAAAATAAGAGAGTGACCGTAGGGAAGCAGACCTGAGGAAGCCTACATGCTAACTGAATGTTCCAACACAAGGAGAAAGGAAAAAACAGTGATTCTCCCAAGGAGAGTTTCTTACTGAAACAAATGCCAATGTTTTTTAACCCTACGGGTACCACTGGGATTGGTGGTTACCACCCACATGGCCATAAAAATGTTTCTCTATGGGTGAAAGGCACTGGGAGTGCGGTGGTCAGAGGGCATCTAAGCCTTCTTCAGTTTAGCAAGCATGTGGGAATTGCATAAGTGCCTGAATGCTGCTCTGGTTTTCTGATGTTGGTGTGGGGTTTAGAGGGAGTGGTGCTCATTTGGGCCATATTATCATCATGGGGACATAAACAAACCCACACCATGGTGACAGGTGGGGGATAGAAAGAGCTTGTTCAGTGCAAAAGACCTCAAAAGTTTAGAGGATTCATCAGTTTGCTGTGGTTTTGACCTGAGAAATGCTAGACCTCTGGGGGAGTTTTGGTCAGCAAACCTCTATATTGTAAACTAGAGAAAGAGGAAGCATTTTCAGAGATTTCTTTGCTCCTTGCTTTAAGAAGGTTGTTTAAACGAGCATAAACTGAATAAAAAACATAATTGTAAGGGGTAATTCTAGAAAAATGGGACAGTTTGATTGCAAATTTGCTTTTGTCCTTTTCAGTTTTTTGCTGTGAGTCAAGACATTTTTTGGTTTTGATAAAGCTGAAACTTTTTATTTGCTCTGGGAAAGCTGACTTCCTGCCCAGCTGGCAACTTGTAGTTCCTCCCACCTCAGCCTTTCAAAAAATGTTGAGGAGTACTCAAAAAAGACATTCAGCCCACCTAATTCTGATGTCTCAGAAACATACTCTCCACTTCCAGCTGTAACAAATATTGTCTGTTTTATTTGTTTGTTTATTTTTATTTTTTATGAGAAAGCAGAATTGTTCTCCAAACTGGACCTGAGATTTTCTTAAAAATTCACATTATTTGTGGAACCAGTTGCAGACAGATGAATGTTGTTGTTTTGTGGGACTGTGTGTTTGTCTTAGTTCTGCTCTTGGGAAAGGTGGTTCTGTTCGCTTTGAGTGTTAGCTATTCTTTGAGAACATTGAACAACATAGGGAGCTGGGGTGGGAACCACAGGAAATGTCTTTAGATGAACTTTTAAATTACAGAGAAGAGACTCCTGGGTGGGATAGAGCAGCTTATGAGACACTGGGAGAGGTGTGAGGCACTTCACACAGAGATGGAAAAGTAAGACTCACTCGGTTCCTGTGAGTTAGAATCCTCCCTTGGCACACAGAGTCTGGGGATGTCTCATTTGTCTTGCAGCCAGAAGGAACAAGCAAATAATCCTGATTTCTGTGGCCAGGAGAAGCAGGCAGGTTCAGCATTCACCAACTCTGGGGAAGTGCAAAAACAGTGAGCCAAATCAAACTGGGTACAGAAACCAGACAGCTCAGGCCAGTGCAGAACCCTCCCCTGCCTTGAGTTTCCTTTTGTTGTAGAAGAGGTGGAGGAAAGAGAGAATCTGGTCAGCAGACCTTCATCCACCCATCATCCTGAAGATCTCCTGGCTTGGACATTACTTGGACGATAGCCTGTAACAAACCACGTAATGGCTAGACTAGGCTTCAAGGCAGTTCTTGTCGCCTCCCTTTTCTGACAGCCACACTCCCTGATGGAGTCAGAAAACTGGAACAAAAGTGGCATCCACCCTAGACAGGAACACGTTCTGACCCACAGCCCAGGCAGTTTCTGGGAGAGACAGAACTGTACACAGAGTCCTGGCTTGGGAGGTGGGGAAGGTGAAGCAAGGAGAATCAGTGAGATGTGGTTTAAGAGCTGGATGATGTGAGTGATTTTGGTTAACACTCCCATTTATTATCTCATGTTGTGGTCTAGGATGAGTATTCTTAGTGTCTCCTTTGGAAATTGAGTTACCTTCCCTCCCACAACCCTTTCTAATGGAAGTACTTGTCAAGGCACTAGGTTCTAAAAAGCTTCTTCAGTTATACAAGACAAACATCTGCTGACAGAAGCTGTAGGTAAATGAAACTCAGGAGACAGTGGAGTGAAGGGCTGAGCTGATCCAAACGTGTGAAATTGAAGCTAGGCTGGCTCCTATTAAGTGACAATTTGGGTATATGTGTTCTGTTGAGAATTTCAGTCTTGTATTTTGGGTTCTTCTGCCTCCTTATGCTTGTTATTTAGTATCGTAATCACCTCTGATCTCCCATGGCCTTTGGCCTCCAAAATAAGGTTTACAGCTGTGGAACTAAACTGGTGTCAGGAAAAGAGAATCCACTCAACCTGCCAGTGTCAACCACTTTTAGCTCCTCACATACAGCTAAAAAAAATAGCCCTCAGACTTGTGTTCATTCACCACAGAGGCAAATTCTACCATCTTACTGAATGCCATTTTGAAATCTGCTTGGTACAAATAAAATTATGATTACATGGATGCTGTCCTGCACACCATTATACCTAATTTGTCAGAGTGTCACTCTCATCTGAGTGACATCTCCAGACTGTTGCAACCCATTCATTCCCAAGAATATGGCAGGGTTCTGGAAACCCTTGTTATCCTACTTGAAATAAGGAGGGGTTGTTTTACAGTTTTAGAAGGATATATTGGAAGAAGATGGTAGGTTGTGGGCACGGAGTGGTGGATTGGCAGTGCCAGATGCATCTTGTGAGGCCTGTAGCAAGAACCACTTGAAATGGCAGGGCTCTGGACAGCAAGCTGGACCTTTTGCTCTGTGGTCTTGACAGTCTGGTTCAGCAGCCAGATCTGGGCTTGGGGAGACACAGCTTGTGTCCCCTCAGGTGAGGAAGAGGCCAGCCTGAGCTCCAGCCTGCCTGTGTGAGAGACAGCACAGCCTGGGCTGTGATGGGAGGTGCATGCACACACACTTCACTGCACAGTGCTGACAGCAGTCTCCTAAGTGGTGTGTCTGTCCTTCCAGCTTATCTGCTGATGACTTGCTGAAACCCCCATTCTCTAAACTAAAGGTTAACTTTTGCCCCACTTTGAAATCCTGTGCTCTCTGGGAATCCCTCTAAGCCATTCCTACTTCATAAAGAGCTCTCTTTCCTTGGAGAAAGAACTCTCTTTCCTTATTCCTCTTCAATTCACCTTTACTTCTCATCAAGCTGTCACAGTCCTTTTTGGAAATGTATCTTGTAGGGTGAGAAAACAAAGTAGGCTTAGTAAAAGAAGAACAAAGACTGCTTGGTTAAATTAAGGGAGCTTATTCTGCTAGCCAGGGAGCAGATGCAACAAAATTTCTGAAATGTAACAGATAGAACCACAGTAGTTTGCAATTAGCTATAACAAAATGCTTGTTCTAAAAGAGATGGTCTGATACTCTAAACATTTCTTCTATTGGCTGACTACAGGCACGATATTTTAATCTGATGGTAAACATACTATTAAAAAACGTATGCATTTCTAATAAATGTTTCTGGTCTTATCACTGTCTGGGGATCATGCTTTGTGTGCCAATACACTGCAGAATGGTGCCCACTTAACTGGGACCTGGAATCTCTGAGGTGATTCTGGACCAGCAGTGTATTCCCAGCTGAAACCAAGGGTGGATGTCAAGGATGTCAAGGATGTCCTTCTCGTCACTGGCTGAGGAATGATTACAGGTCATACTTGTGAGCAGCTGGGGGAAAAGTTAAATTTTGTATATAAAAAAAAACCAACCAACCAAAATCCCAAAAATCTCTCTCTCTCTGTCTATATATATGATGGAGAATAATATTAGTAAATTAAAAACCCTTCATAAGAACTTTTTATTTTGTATCACAAGGGAACAAGGTTATAGAATTCAAGATTGAAAGCTTATACAACTCCTTACATGGGTAAAGGCTAACTGTCCATGGTATGAAGTAAAGGAATTGTATAACCTTGAAAACTGGAAATGAGTGGGTAATTATTTAAAGACTCATTGATCAAAGAACTGAGATGTTAATCCTCATGAATTTATTTCCAGGCAAATTGTTTATTCTGCACTACAGTCTTTTCATGATTCAGATGGGATTCATCAGCCCTCACCAGATCTGTCAGCAGATACTACTTCAGAATCAGCACCACCACTTTCCTGTCATGGTCCAGTACTTTTGCAAATGAAGGAGGAACCATCCCCCAAATTTAAAAGACTGTAATTTACATCCTTCTGTGGAACCACAGCCGATGAAAGCTGTGGCTGCAGCCCCATCTAGTGACACAAAGCTGCTGAAACAGCAAGTAAATCCTCTACCCTATGTGACTGATAATGAAGTTTTGCTGTTCTCTCAGCCAAAACACTTTTTAGATACTTGCCAAAAACAAGCAGCTGATCAAGGGGATGTTGAACTGCTAAATGTTGTGCCCACAATTTATCACAACAAGCATCTTCTGCTTGAACAAATTTCTTATGATATGGTTAAGTTAAAAAATTCTATGAGTGAAAAAAGTCTGCAATCTTCCTATAAAATGGAATCTATTGCAGAAAGCTATATAATGTTTTCTGCTGACTGGAAAGCTTTATTTAAATTTGTTATGATACCAGGACAGTATTTAATTTGGTGGTCTGAATACCAAGATTTATGACAAGAGCAAGACTGGCAAATATGAACACTGGTAGTGCTGAAATAACAAGGAATCATCTGTCAGAGATGAGAGCTCAGGAACCTATAAGGGATCTATTAAGAATGCCCCCAGAAATACTTAATCAGGTAAGGGACCTGGTTATGAAAGCTCTGAAAATAGTGCTTGATTTATAAGACTGAGCCTGGTTTTTCCACCATAAGGCAAGGACTCCAAGAGACTTATATCACCTTTATTGATTGTTTGCAAACAGCCATGAATAGACAAGTTGAATTACCAGCTGCAGCAGAAGCTTTATTGAAGTCCTTAGCCTATGAGAATGCTAATCCTGACTGCCAAAAGGCAATTGATCCCATCAGAAACAAACCTGATATTACTGTAACTGACTTTATCAGAACATGTGCACATATTGGTACAGAACAATATGAGCAGATTTGTTGGCAACTGCTTCAGCTCAACAGCTACAAGTGGCTTGGGCAGCAATTAAATGCTTTCATTGCAGAGAGGCAGATCATGTGAGAAAGCAATGCCCAAAGAAGAGTAAAGGAATAAAAACCCTCACAGGCAGTGCCCCAGATGCAAAAAAGGCTATCATTGGTGTAGGCAATGCTGTCCTAAATTCGTCCAAGATGGAAGGCCCCTACCAAAGCAGCGAAACTTGAAGAGGGACTTGGGATCCTACGCCTGTCACAAAACATGAGCCAGCCACAGCAAATCCCCATAGCTCCAGCTATATCAGGGGAATCCTGGGCAGTTGCTGGACTGGACTTGGCATTCTCCCCCACAACCACAATAAATGACACATCAGTTCTCCTTATTCCTACAGGTTTAAATGGACCCCTTTTAAATGTCACAAATTGTTACTTGGGAGATCCTCATCATCTAAAAGTGGACTTTCTATTTTACCAGGAATCACCAACTGTGATTCTAGGGGTGCAAAAAAATTCATGGCTTGGACTCCTAATCCACCTTGTGCTATTCCAGTAGGATCATGCACTGCTCAACTGAACCCAATCCCTATTTTGCCAGATATAGAATCAATACCATCTGTCAATGCTAAGGAGGGCACTGAAAGTTTTGAGAGTACAGGTACTAACATTTATTGGTGTAAACTTATTCCAGTGCAACGGCATTTTCTAACCTGTGTTGTAGATGACAAGCCTTTTACAGGATTGATAGATACCAGAGCTGACATAACCATCAGCAGTGAACATGAATGGCCACCCACATGGCCCCTGACAATGCCATCAGTGATTGTTTCAGGCACTGGAGGTCAGCAGGTGCCACAGCAGTCAGCAAAAAACCTCATCGTGCATGGGCCAGAAGGGAAACAAGCACAGCTCAAACTGTATGTACTTTCTACTGCAGGCACACTGAGGGGAAGAGATCTGTTGTCACAGTGGGGCTGACACTGACAACAAATTTTTAGAAGGGGTCACTGAGGTGCAGCCAAGACTGAAACTCACATGGAACACTAATATCCCTCAGTGGCCCCTCGGAGGGGAAGGGATACAACAAGCACAAAAACTGGTCTGAGAACAAATGGATCTAGGGAATGTAATTCCTTCTGCTAGCCCATGGAACACTCCAATATTTGTGATTCCAAAAAAGAAAGACTGGCAAATGGAGACTCTGACAAGATCTGAGGGTTATCAATGCAGCAATGGCCCTGATGGGCACTCAGCAACCTGAATTCCCAAAATTATTATTCATTTACTTAAAAGATTGTTTTTTCACAGTTATATTACACCCTAATGATGCACCTCATTTTGCTTTTTCATTATTATCATTGAACATTATTTTCAGGATATGTTCCAGGCATCAATATCTTTACAGGCTGCCCTGACAGACTTTTTGGGACACCCTGTTAATTCTTTGCCGAGAAATAAACTCCTGCAATGGTTATAAGATCTCTCTTTTCAGCCGGTTTTCTAACACCGTCACAGCCCCTGCCTGAAGCAAAGACAGTTTTCATCAATGGCTCTGAGAAAACTCAGAAAGCAGATGTTGCCTGGAAAAATTTGGCTGGGGATTGGGAAAACTCTGATTTTCAGCCAGAATCAGCATAATTGTTTGAATTAGCAACAACCGTAGTGGTCTTTTGATTATTCAAAAATGAGCCCTTCAATTTAATATCAAATTTCTTGTATGTACTTCATATTTTAAATTGAATTGAACATGTATTTCTAAAAGAAGTACACAAAAAAAATTTGTTTATATTTTTATCTACTTAACATGGTTTTGTTCTCATTGTTTTTATGTTTTTCATCTTAGGTCTCATTCATCTTTGTCTGGACCTCTAGTAGAAAACAATGCATTTGTGGATGCCTTAACTATGATGTCAACAATTCCAAATCAAATTACACAGGCAAAGTTATCACATGAAATTTATCATCAAAATGCAAAAGCTTTAAATAAATAATTTAATCTTACTTTTTCTCAAGCTAAATGATTGTTCATTCTTGCCCTGATTTTACACACTTGATGCCTTTACCTACTACAATAAGTACAAATAAAAAAATTAGATATCAATGAAATTTGACAGATGGATATTACACCTATTTCCTCTTTTAGCGCCTTAAATGTGTCAGTTAACATGTATTCCAAATTTTTTGTTGCCGCCACTCATAAAGAGAATAAGGCAGGAGATGTCATTAAACACATATTGTGAACTATTGCTACTTTAAAAGTTCCTAAACGAGTGAAAACTAATAACAGTTCAACATGTGTCTCACAACCAATGAAAACCTTTTTTTCCATTTTGGGGTATACATCACTTAACTGGTATACCTCATTCCTCAACAGGTCAAACTGTTGTGGAATGAGCACATGCCCTTTTAAAGAACATGCTTCTTAATGAAAGAGGGGGAATCCCCTTGGAATAACACGTCAGGAACAATTGCACAAAGCAACACTTGTTTTAAATTTTTTAAATATATCCAGATTTGATAACAAAATAGCAAGTGAAAGAAGGTTTTTCCATGATGCTTTAACAGATTGTCAACCACCCCTGTATTTTAAGGACTTGCAGAGTGGACTATGGCCCTGTGCCTTTGCTAACATGGGGACGTGGCTATTGCTGTGATTCTCTATCCACAGGAGCTCACTGGCCACCTGTGAAGAACATCAAACCTGCTGCAGAAGAGATGAAGACTTGAAGGCATCACAATTTTAATTTGGTAATCAGTTGCAATAGGTTTGGGCACAACATATGTAACCCTTTTTGTCATCCTCAATCAATGTGAACAAAGCATGGATCTCACAACCAAAGACCAATGTTTGGCTTATGTTAGTCAAACAATTAACCAATCTACACTTTGTATATCCATGACTAGTCCTAGTGATCCATTTCACACATGTCTGGTTGTTGGAGGACAAATGTAACAAATTATCCAGTCAAACAATTACAAGTGACTGTACCGTTTCAGACAAGTAGAGATTGTTGTGGTCATGTTTGGGATCAGGGCAGTCCAACGCTGACCAGTCTGTGGGATGGTACATGGGCAGTACTGATGGAGGTATGATAAAAGTAACTTCCCTGCTCTCTCGCCGCAGCCTCAAGGCCTGGATGTATTAGGTTCTATAAAAACTCCTGTATGGTTTTATCTCAATTACACTAACAGTCCAAACACAGACAACTCAGGATTTGTTATAACTGTCACTGGCATTTACCATAATGTTCCTGCCTGGTGTAGTCTTATTACTCCTTTGCAAGTAACCACAAAAATCAACTCAATGAGTCTGCCTGGTAACATATTTCTAATATGTGGTGACAGAACATGGAAAGGCATCCCAGGAAAGTGGGAGGTCCATGTACTTTTGATCATTTAACCATGTTTCATCCCAGTCTCAAAAGACAAACTAATTGGACACTATGTCCTAGGCGAAATAAGCGTGATGCTAAATCATTTGACCCTGACTATAACTCTGAGGATAAATTATGGAATACAGCAAAGAAATTTTTAGTTCTTTACTTGCCTCTATTGGTACTGCACATGCCTTGAATGCAATTAATAAACTAGGCTGCTGGCTTGCAGGAGAGTTACATTAGTAGTAATGTTTTTACAGGATTGCTAACAGATCTGGATTCTGTACATCATGCAACACTGCAAAACAGAGCAGCAATGGACTTTTTACTGTTAGCCCAAGGACATGGATGTGAAGACTTTAATGGAATTTACTGTATGAATCTGAGTGACCACCCCAAATCCATTCCCAAAAGCATCCAGGAATGGAAGGAGTTGTATGGAGAATTGCAGCAAAACCAGGGATGGGATCCTTTCAGCTTTTTTTCTTGGTTGGGAAGTTTCAATTTTGAACCTTGGGTGAAACAAGTAGTTGCCATAACATAATGGGACTTGTAGTGCTTTTGATGATCGTGGTGTGTTTGCCACATATCTTTTCTTATATTCAACAGCTTATCAATGAAAACGTAAAGCAAGTAATGCTAATGCATACGCACACACTGTAATGGCTTTACAACGCTTAATAAATAAAAAGGGGGAGGTGTAGGGCATGAAAACAAAAGAGGCTTAATAAAATAAGAATGAAGACGGCTTGGTTAAATGAAGGAAGCTTAATCTGCTAAGCCAGGGAGATGTAACAAAATTTCTAAAATGTAATTTGCAATAAACTATTACAAAACCCTTGTTCTGAAAGAAGTGGTTTGCTGCTGGAGTATTTATTCTACTGGTTGTCTAGACGCATGTTATTGTAATCTGATGTTAAAAACGTTGTAAAAACGGTAAGCTTTTCTAATAAATGTTCTGGCCTTATTACTATCGGGGGACTGTACTTTGCACATCGATGCACCACAGAATCTGCTTCCAGCAGGTGCAGAAGTCCTTGAACTGCCGGTTTATTGTTCTCTTTGACGGTGACAACAAGAGCACAGCTGTATTTCCTGACTGGAATTACCGATCCTGAATGCTGCATAGGCAATCGTTTCTGGAGTAGCAGTGACACCCTGTGGCCATTAAATAAATTCGTGAAACTCTTCCCTGACGAATTCCCTGCCCTCCTTCCTGCCCTTGATGCATTTGCAGGTACATTAAGTACAGGCTGCAGTAATATGACACTTGCAAGCTCCGCAGACAAACCCCTCCAGCACCTTTTCACCTCTCTCAGCTACTAGAAGACAAACTGTGAGCAACAAATTCCTTTGGTCACCTGGGAATTGTGGAATCAAGTGCCTGCTGTAGACTCTATTAGAATATAACGTTTCTGGGAGGTGAAAAGTCAGGTCTGAGCAACAAAGTGTGTGCCAAGAAAATGACTTGCCTAAATTAGTACACATTTTATAATCCCCAGCAAGAAGCAAAAGATTGAAATGGTGGTAATCTGTAGCAATGTTCCAAACAGCTGCCCAGAACATTTTGGCAAACCTTGAGGAAGACAGGAGCTACACTGTGCTGTATACAGGCCAATATATCCTTGAATTAGCAGGCAAGTATTTAACCACAAATGGTCTGATCATCAGTAGATTTTATCCCTTTTCCTTTTCACTTTGAGAAAATTGTTATGTCCAAGCAGGAGAACACCTTTCTACAAAATTACTGTCTAGGGTGACAGATTCTGTGCAGTTTCCCTAGTCTACAGCTGTTCACAGAACTGCTGAGTCTGTCACACCTCACTTCCACCCAAACACCTCTGACGAAGCAGTGTCAGTTGAAGCAAATTTCCCAGGACTTTGCCAGGGAGATTTTGAAGAATTTCAGGGGCTAAGATTCCAAACCTCTCTGGACAACCTGTCCCAGTGTTTGAGCCACCTCACAGCTAAAAAACATGCTCCTGTAATGTATTTTTAGTTGTGTCCATTGTCTTTTTTTCCTATCAGCACCACTGAACAGAGCTTTCTCCTCTCTTCTCTAGTCCCCACCTGAGGTATTTATTCACATAAGATCCCCAAACCTTCTCTTCTCCAGTTCAGACTTCCCTCACATGACATATGACCCAGCTGCTAAATTACCTTAGTGGATCTTTTTCGGACTCCTTCTGTATGTATGCCCATGTCTGTCCCATACTGTGTAGCCCAGAGGAGGATACAGTACTCCAAGTGTGGCATAACCAGTGCTAAGTAGGGGTGGAAGAATCACCTCCTTCGACATGCTCAGGTGCCAGGGGTTCTTCTATGTCTGATCAGAACTTCACATTTCCATCTGTTGAGCTTCATGAGGTTTTTTGCCCTGTTTCTCTATGTCCTTCTGTATGGTGGCATAGCCATCTGGTGTATTAGCTACTTCTCACACTTCTGTCTGTTCTGCAAACTTCATGCAGGGGCAGGCTGCCTCATTGTCTGGAGCAGTAATGAAGATACTAAACAGTATTGGCCCAGCAATTTTATCCCCTCCAGGAGATACATGACTGGTGATCAGCATCCAGATGGACTTTGTCCACAGCCCTCTGGGCCAGCTCTTTGACCAGATTTTGACTTCAGTACGCACTTATTTAACTTGGTTGGTTTTTTTTCCAGGTTTCTCTTTAAGGATGTTGTGGGAGACTGTGTCAAAAGCCAGTCTAAGACAAGATAAACAATGTTAACTGTGCTCCCCTAATCTGCCAAGCTATTCAACTGGTTGGAGAAGCCTATCAAATTAGTTAAACATGACTTCCACATTCTAAGTCCATGCTGATTATGCCTGATCACCTTTTCATCCTTCATGTGTCTAGAGATGGTTTCCATCACCTTCCCGGAGAACTGATCTGGCCTGTGCTTCTCTGGCTCATTCTTCTTGCCCTTCTTGAAGATAGAATAGACATTTTTTTTTCTCTGCCAGTCCTCAGAAACTGTCCTATCTGCCCTCCAAAGACAACCAAGAGCGGTCTCTTGGTATCTGCAGCTTCCCTCAGCACTTGTGAGTGTGACCTGTCAGGTCACAGACTGATGTTCTTCCAATTTGTTTCCTAAAGTCTTCCCTTTCTCAGTGCCTGGAAGGAATCTGAAATGAATACTTTTAACACTGACGAAGCTGGTGTTATACTGAGATCCCAGCTGTTGGAACTCGGTATCTAAGAATATTTTGTTGCTGACCCCCTGGCTGTTTCCTTCCTCAGGCTTAAATGGTCTTTAGGGCTGGATGACATTTCCTTCTGGTTTTATATTACAAGGAACAATAGATAGTTTATCACTTATTGGTGTAGGAAAGCAACAGGCAAATTTGTTCCTTTGTTCTTGTTTTTTCTTGAATCATTAGGAAAATTATATTTTTTCTACATAGAGCCACAGAGTCATCAGACAGATCTTAAGTGCAATAAATGAATGTCCTGGTGGACAACAAGCTGTCCATGGGCCAGCAGTGTGCCTGTGTGGGCAAGAAGGCCAATTGTGTCCTGGAATGCATCTGGAAGATCATTGCCTGCAGGTCAAGGGAGGTGATCCTGCCATCTACTCAGCCTTGGTGAGGCACATCTTCAGTCTGTGTCCAGTTTTGGGCACCTCAGGACAAGAGAGACATAGACCTCCTGGAGTGGGTCCATGAGGGCAAAACGATGATTAAGAGGCAGGAGCATCTTTCTTATGATGGAAAGGCAGAGGGAGGAGGGCCTGTTCAGCCTCCAAAAGAGACAACTGAGAGAGGAGCTCGTTAATGTATAGAAGTATCTGAAGGGAAGTGTCAGAGGATGAAGCCAGGCTCTTCTGAAAGATGCCAAGCAATAGGACAAGAGGCAACGGACAGAAATGGATGCAGAGGAAGTTCCACTTGAACACGAGGAAGAAGTTTATTGCTGTGCAGGTGACCCTACACTGATCTAGGCTACCCAAAGGGATTGTGGAGTCTCCCTCACTGGAGATATTCAGGAACTGTCTGGATGAAATCCTGTGCAATGTGCTCTGGAATGTCCCTGCTTGAACCTTGAGCAGGGAGGTTGGACCAGATGACCCACTGTGGTTCCTTCCATCCTTAGCCCTTCTGTGGGAATACCAGAAAGGGCTGAGATGCTGGGGTGTTCTATTGGCCAAAGACCTTCCTGGGAGCAATTCTCAAACAGTTTTCCCTGGCTCCTCTAACTTCCAGGGTAACTTCCTTCGGGATTTTCCAAGCACGTCCCTGAACAGTTCAAATTATATTTTTCTGATGTCCATGATTGTGTTTCTGCTCTTTGTCTTGTTCACTCCTCTTAGGACCTTGTATGCTGCAGTTAAGAATTCCCTCAAACTCCTTACCTGTAACTTGTTAAACCTTGTTTGGAAGTTGCAGGTTGAACAGGGCATTTTTCCACATCTGGTCATTGGCCACGTCCATCAGAAGTTGCCTTCAGCACAATCTGTATGTATTGTGGTTTCTTACCAGCAGCTGTACTGCTGTTTAAACACACATCAAGGAGGTTTAAGTCATCCATCAGTATCAAGAATCTTTGTGGGGAAGCTTTCTTTAGCTGCTTAAATAAGGTTTAATCTGTCTCCTTTTCCTCATCAGTGACAGCAGACACCTAATACAGTGTCACACTTGCTGATTTCACAGAATCAGCTGGAAGGGACCCACAAGAATCATCAAGTCCAGCTCCTGAGTGAAAGGCCCATATAGGGATCAAACCCACAACCTTGAATTATTAAAACCAGGCTATTTTCACAGGCTTCCAATTCCCTGTGCTTCCTGCTTCATGCATTAATGTACAGCATCTGTGATAGGCTGGGGCAATGCCAGAGAGCTTCCCCTCTGGGTCATGCTGTCCCACATTTGTCAGCCCCTTGTGCCCCCTCTTCCCTTCAGGTAAACCCTCCTAGGCCCATTTGTTTTAAAACATCCTCTCTAGGCTGGCAAGTCTGCTTACCAACACAGCTCTTGGCTTTTGCCTCAAAGCCTGTCACTCCTGACATGCTTCAGGTTAGCTACGCTGGCAGATTAAAATATTTCTTGAATATATGGTTTTGTGTCATAAAATAGTTAAAAAAATATCAAAAGATTATGTTTTGGAAAAACACCCCAGAGCACAACCAAATAAATTAATATCTGTGTTTACTGTGGAAAAAAAGAAAAAGAAGAAAAATCTCAGGCTGCAAAAGCCATCTCTATTACTAGGCTAGATGGGCAGAACATGTCTTTAACTGTTATTATCTATAAGCTGTTCAAAGCAATTTGCAATCAGAAAAAGAAAATAAATTTCATCAACTATAATATTTATTCTGAATTATTGGCTATGCTCCATAGAGGGAGCTGATATTCCTTCTAACACTCTTTAATATCTGCCTGTTATTTCTCCCTGCCAGAGCAGTGTCTTCCAGATAAAAGCAAATCATTATTTACAGTGTAAAATCTATATAATAAACTCATTTTTTGCCCCACTCTAGTTCATGAATTGTCTGTGAAGTGATAATGAAAACCTCGTTATTTGGGCACGTGCTTCTGAGGTGTCTGTACCTAATCTTAATTCTTTGGGGATATTCACTGGCCTCTTTGATCAGTCCTGAAAGCTCTATAGGAATATTTGAGTTTTTTCTTGAATGACTGAAATAGTCAAAAGAGTATATGGGAAATTCAGATGATGCACGTACTTGATCTCTGAAAAGAAAGTGATCTAAAAATAGATAATTACATCTAGAAGTAAAAATTAATCTCCATAAATGGAGTTTGAAGGCTTATCAGGAGTATTTATGGAAAAAGAGGTTGAACTTTAAAATGTCTTGTAGAAAATTGCAGAAATATAGAGAAATAATTAGAATATCAAATATACTCACAGGCTTTTATGAAGGAATGTGGGCAAATTACAGAGACTATATTACTTGATAAAAAAGGAATGCCAAAATATTTGCTCTGGTGTATTAATTTTCTTTCTTACCCTCTCTCCCACTCTGGACCTCTCTGACTGCTGTCTGCCTTTCTCTTTTTTCACAGCCTGTAATTTTCTCCTCACTTTTTCACTCTTTCTAACCTGTGTTTCTATCTTCCTCTGTCAGCCTATCACAGACTCTTTGGCCCCTCATATTTCCATTCTCCTTCCTCACTCCCCCCTCTGTCTCTCCCTTTCCTGTCTCTGTTGTGCTCTGTCTCTTGAAATGACTGTCCTAATGTGAAGAAAGGCTTGTTCCAAAACCTTCCCTTTCCTGCAGTGGTCTAATTAAAGGCATTTTTTCTCCTCATGTATTCTGCCTGTCTAAGTGCAGTCTAATGAAAGATAATTTAAACCTACAGGAAAGTCTGAAACAACTATTTCAGTCAAACTACCTGCATTAAAGAGAAAATTCACAGCAAGCAAGGGATACTCAGGATCACAATGCTACAGCTGAATTAATTTTTTTCATGTAAACTGCCATGACAAAACAGACTTTGAGAAGAAAAAGATCTCTTTCTTTAGTACAGGCTATCTGATAAAGCTAAAAAGCAGTGTGTTGAGAATAATGTCATGGTTCACGTATGAACTAGGGTAAACTTATCTGTCCAGGCTAAGGGTGCATGAATGAAGAGCTATCAAAATTTATGAAGTTAAGAAAGGGTTTATCGAAACTTTTGTTGTATGATCCTTTGCTCTCACTTTCCATGGGAAGTTAGAGCTTGAGCAAGCTAAACACAGCAGATTGGGAATCTCGTTGATCTAAGTTGTTGTTTAGAGGATATTCGCTGTCATCGTGCCAGCCTTGCTCAGATTTGTGCTGCTTCACACAGCTTTGAGCTCGGAGTTGTTTGAAATTGGCACTTAGATTTGTGTAAGTGAATTGATATTCTAAAATCTACCTATTATAGACACCCTAATTCCGCCTTTTCCCCCTGTCTTTTCTTGTATAAGATAAACCCTTGAGATATTGGCTTGTGATTTCACAAGCACATTAAGGTGGTATAGACTGGGACTTAAAGCTGAAGTGGTTGTCCAAGACACTAACCCAGACCACCCTCCTTATTCTAATTCTCCATCCTTTTTGCTGATACAACAAAGGAGTCAATTTATATGGTGGTTTCAGAAAGTAAGAAGTAAATGAGCAGTTCCTTTTAAGCCAAAATTTTGACACATTACCTCATAATCAGATTTAATTCCAGTCTCTAGTTATTTTGACTGTGATGTAGGCTTTGAATCAAGTTATTCTATTGTCTCTGTAATGTCTTGTGACAGTTACTTTGTGAGTTCTTGGATTCTGTGATCATGGCTAAGACAATGGTGAAAGATAACATAAGGCTCATTTGCCTTCTGTAGAATTAGAGAAGGATTCAGTAGTATGTTTTCCCATGACATCTGGAATGGTTTTGATGGTGTGTGAAGTGCCCTTATGTGTCTTGTTTCTGTAGCCTGGAAAGGCACACCTGCAGAAATCTGGCCTCATATTAGGTTACAAGTTTGTAGAGCTAAAGTCTATTGACAAGATGGATTGGAATCATGATCCAGGGAACCAGACCAGAGCTCAGTACTGGTCAGGTGAAGCCCCAGGTGACTGGAAAAGGGGAACACTGTAGTAATCTTTAAAAGGATAGCAAGGAGAGCTAGGAACTTCAGGTCAGCCTCCCCTCTGCACCTGGGAAGATCATGGAAGAGATCCTCCTGGAAGCTGTGCTAAAGCACACAGAGGTCAGGAAGGTGATTTAAGATAGCCAGCACAGTTTCACCCAGGGGAAGTCCAGCCTCACCCACTGTGATGGAGTGACTCCACTGGTGGACAAGGGAAGGGCTAATGATGTCATTTACCAGGAGTTCTGTAAAGCCTTTTACATGGCCTCCCACAATATCCTTGTCTCTAATTTGGAGAGAGATGGTTTTGATGAATGGACTATTGGATAAGAAAGTGGTTGGACAGTCACATCCGGGGGGTAGTGGTCAGAGTCCCAACTGACATCAGCGACGAGTGGTCCCTCAGGAATCCATCCCAGTACCATCATTATTTAATGTTTTCAATAATGGCACAGACAAAGGATTGAGTGCATCCTCAGCAAATATGCAGATGACACAATGTGGTCGAAAATCCTGAAGGATGGGATGCCATCTAGAGGGACCTGGACAAGCTTGGGAAGAGGGCTCATGAGATTTAGGAAAGGAAGATCCTGCTTGACCAACCTGGTCTCCTATGACAAAGTGACCCAGTTATTGGGTGAGGGAAAGGATGTGCGTACTTTCTGTGTGGAGCTCAGTAGAGCCTTTGACACGGTCTCCTCAACATTCTCTTGGAGAATGGCTTGGATCATGGTGCACTCTGGGTGAAAAACTGTCCAGACATCCAGGCCCAGACCATTGATGGTCTGGAGGAATGGATCGAATGTCCCTCAGTCAGTTTACAGGTGACACCAAGTTGGGTGGGAGTGTTGCTCTCGAGGGCAGGAAGGCTCTGCAGGGGGATCTGTACAGGCTGGATCTTTGGGCCAAGGCCAAAGGTATGAGTTTCAACAGGGAGAATTGCCAGGTCCTGAACATGATCCAGGAGTGAGGCCACCTAGGTGGCAAAGAAGGCCAATGGCATCCTGGTCTGTATCAGCAATAGTGTGGCCAGCAGGACCAGGGCACTGATTGTCCCCCTGTACTTGGCTCTGGTGAGGCCACACCTTGAGTCCGTGTCCAGTTCTGGGCTCTTGACTTCTAGAAACACATTGAGATTATGGAATGTGTCCAGAAAGGCAAGAAAGATTGTAAAGAGTCCAAGAAAAACGTTTCATGAAGACGAGTTGAGGAACCTGAGACTGGTTAGCCTGGAAAAGGCTGAAGGGGGATTTTACTGCTCTCTACAACTGTCTGAAAACAGGTTGCAGCAAGGGTGCCAGTCTGTTCTGCTATGTCTCAAGTGAAAGGGCAAGAGGAAATGGTCTTAAATTGAACCAGAGGAGGTTCAGATTAGACACTAGAAACTTTTTAATGGAAGAGGTAGTTAGTTGTTGGAATAGATTGCCCAGGGAGGTGGTGGTGCCACTTTCTCTGTAAGTGTTCAAGTGACATCTGTCTGTGGCACTTCTGGCACCTGAATATGACATAGAGTGATTATGGTAGAGGTAGGTTGGTGGTTGGACAGATAATCTTGAAGCTCTCTTCCAGCCTTGGAGATTCTGTGATTCTGTAATACTGGTCACTGTGTAATTCCTACTGAATTGGACGCTTTTTTCTGCAGTGGTGGTCTTGTGATCTCTGACTGAGGTTGGCTCCTGGCAGGCTTGTGTCCCCACTGCTTCTTACTTCTCCAGACACTAGCCAGAGCAAAGTGTGATTTGCAAACCTGGCAAATCGCTCTCCAAGTCTCCTGACACCAGTTTGTGACTTCTGGTAAAACAGTCAGTGCTTTGAGCCAGGGCTCAAAACAGTGTTCCAGTATGGAAACTGTTGGGTGGCCTCATTTCCTTCCATCTGACTCTGTTGCTTCTCTGAGATATTTGTTTGTGGGAGGGTGATTCCCTTAGCTTCCACTTTGCAACAGGACAGGTTTATTCCTCCCTTCCTGTGAGGAGCCTGAAAAATCTCCCTGGATGATTGCATCTTGACAAGTCAAGTGCCAAGGCAACTTAAGCGTGAATGTTTCAGTTTGGGGATATTTTGGGAAACAGCTGCTCCCACACATGCTGACAACCTGTTGTATGTCCCTGAGTTCATCCCTGCCAGGAAAGGACATGGATATTGCAGATGTCTTCAGGAAAAGAATAGGATGTCTTTCCTTTCATCTCTGCACTGGTCACCCACGTTGGGTGAGGCTCTCCTTTTCCCACTCAGTGCACCACACCACAGGAGATATTTAGAATATGAGATTTATGTATTTTATACAGGACTGTTGGGACATAGAGCGTCAGATTACCACTGGCTTTTTAAAGGAAACTTCCCACTCTGACCATCCAGTCATGCTTTCACCACCTGAGGTGGAACCGAGGCCCTTTCAAAACGTGTCACTCCAGTGACATGATGGGTGCCTTATTTGACTCCTTACACATCGCACACTCATACAGCTGGATACAGTTTCCTTACTGGCTTAACCCATGTTTCCTACAGCAGAGTCTCAGACCTCTGGATCCTGAATTTAATCCTTGTGCAGCAAACGAATCACTACTCGAGCTGATGTCTCCAAGGAGGGACCCCAAACAAAGGAAACCATTTATAGCTCGCAGTCTGTGTGTGTGAAAGTCTGCTATCTTCCTACTGAATGCTCAGCTCCTGCAGTGCCTCAGTGTCTGCTTTCCTGGCTGGTGCCACAGGTCCCTGTGCCTTTTGTTGTGCCAAGGGTTGGCAAATCCTGGCCTCGTGTCTTGGGCTCCCACCCAGAGCTCAACCTGCAGCTCCCACTGCAGCTGCACCCTGAGCTACCTGCACTAAACATGTTCCTCAACAGCTCGCAAATAGTGATCCTAAATCCTATATTCAATGAGAGATTTCTGTGCTGTTCTGTGCTCCTGCCTCACCCATGCTGGCGAATGTCAGACAGACATGCAGCTGTTATGGCTGTGGCAGGAGCCTCTCCATCTGTGCAACATTAGCTTTGGTCACCCTGCATGGCCAGTCAGGAAACTCTCTCACACCTTGGAGAGCTCTGTTAACACAGAAAGACACGTATCTTCAGTGAAATTGCTTAGAGGACATCTAAAAACTTTGCAAATTTTCCAAGGAGATGCATCCTTACAGAAATCTGGATTAGCCCCAAGGTCACCCTTATAGTAGAGTGGAAATTGTTATGATTGATTCCTAACACCGTACATGAATCCCTGTCTTTTCTCTGAAGGGAAAGAATAGTTTGTCCCCATGGTCCTTCGTGCTTTTCCAACTCAAAAAATCTTGGCAATTCTTTCAAAAGGAACTATTATTTCTTATGCTTTAGTGTTCTTCAACTGAACTATGCAATAAATTTTTATGTGGTGCGCAAGAAATACAAGAGGTCCCTGAAGTCTTTTGACAAGGCAAACTTCGTGAAAACTCATAGATTCAGGAAGATGAGATCTGTTGGCAGGAAGCATAAAGAGGGGATTTTCTTCTTTACAAAATAAAGGGATTTGGATTCAAGTGCATTCATTCTGTTATTTTTAAGCCACAATAGTAAATCAGAACAGACAATCTGAAAAAGAAATTATCACAAAGAAAAAGTGGTTTTTAAGAATATCTCCCTCTGAAACGGCACCTAACATTTCAACTTCTGAATCATTATTCTCAAGTTGCTGCAAGTGCCCAGTGTGATAGAAAGTCACCATGACAACCACCACACCATATTGTATTTTTATATTGAGGGCATTATCCTGCTATAGTTGCAAGTTTTGATACTTGGGTTGATATGTGAAATTCCTTTGGATATAAACCACCTCATTCATGGACTGCATCAAGCTGCTTTTATAAGAACTAGAAGTTGTGTTTCTCCTAGGACATCATTTGTGGCCTGAGAACAAAGATACAAAATGAGAGATATTTGTGATTTGAGTCACACAGAGAGATTCCTTCTGAAATAAAATTCTGATACACTGAATCTGCTTTGAAAAAAGAGGAGGATATTGGGACTTCAGCAGCCTGGGATCTTCAAAGGCTTCAGTTATTCTGTATGCAAACATCTGCAGATTAACAATGAAATACAGGCCCTGGCTATTTCTGCTTCTCTTCCCTGCTGAGGTGTTGCTGCCTATTGGGAGCACTCTGTCCTCAGACTTCACGTGGGTTAAATCCAGCAAAGAGAGCTTCTAGTCCTGTCTAGGGGTGTATATATATATATATATGTATATATATATATATGTATGTATGTATATGTATGTAACAACAAAGAAAAAAATGGTAGAAGAACTCCGAATAGGTTCTTTTTTGATGGGACTTACCCTGACACACCAAAGTGACACAGCTGTTATTATTTTCCACTCCTGAAAAAGATATAGGTACCAAATTTGAGAATGCTCCTTAGCTGTTGTCTGCCCTCTACTGAAAGAGAAAGCCTAATGTTCATGCCAGCAGCCTTAAGATATGTAGATTTTATTGCTGGAAATAAAGTGTAGATTTTGTTGCAGGAAGCCCAGATACAGACATTTTAGGAGACTGAAAGAAAATTCTGGGAAAGGATGGCTTCTTATTTCCTTTGAACTGTCCTACAGATATCCATTTCTGGCTATCAAATGAGATGAGACCCTGAGACAGATGACCTTCTGATCAAAGAGGTATATTGAGGTGTTATGTTGTATTCCTTTACTGTGTAGTCCTGTAATCTGGTATTGCCTTTTCTACTAGCCTTTGGTAGTAAGTTACTGTCAGGCTTACTTCACCTCAACTTGAAGAGATGTGCCTGCAGTTTATTTCACCTAATTCAGTTGTAAAAGGAATTTTTCTGATTTGCCAAATACTATTTTTATTTTTTTTACTTTTTCTTAGCTTTGTGTGGTTTACTCGCTAACATAATGATGTTGTGTAGAGAAAACCAGAATTGGGATGACAGCAGAACTCTTGAGAAATGGAGACAGAGGATGCTGCGAAGAGGAGAACTGCAGGCATGGGATGATAATAGACAGGACACAGCGTTGACAGTGGAGATATCACAGCCATGTGCTCTGCCCTTCTGAGCTCCACACAGGAGGCCCAGAGGTGAGGCAAGCACTGTGGAGTGAAGCCTGAGAGTGTCTGGCTTAATGCTGGCCATTCAAATCAAGCTGTAGTCCCACAGTGCCACAGGGTAAGGCTGCATCAGGGTTTACTGTCAGGGCTGGTCTGCTGCAAAAGCACTTAGCTCCTGCCTGTGCCCACATAGAACATGCTGACAAACACCAAGATCCCATCAGACAGCCAACCCAGTGTGAAATGCAGCTCATGGTCTATCTTACGGTGTCAAAAGGCTGGGATGACTGATATTTGGTCTATAAGTTCAGACAAGAGCTGATTCAGCCTGCAGCTTTTCAAGGCAGAATTGATTCTTTCTAAAGCAGTGCTGACAGTTTTTTGTCTAATGTTCTCTTTCTGCTTTTTCTAATGGGGATCATCCTTTACCTGGCAGGCAGTGTTTGACTCTCATTGTTTTCGCCATTAGAAAATATTTCCCCAAGTCTAGCAAAGCTCTAGCATGATGCAGTTGCAGCACACAGAATTAGTTCTTACTGTGTTTGTGTGTGTGTGTATGTTTGCTGTTTTTGTTTATGTAATAGGATATTTTAGTTTTAGTTCTGTTTTGATTTGTTTGGTTTGGGTTTTTTCCCCACTCTGAACTATTTATGACTTGTGCTTCTGCTGGCTTTCGAACTCAATTATGATCACAAAAAAATAGTTTAATCTTAACTATTATGACTGTGTTATAAGACTTTATAGAAATACTTCTATGAATGAATGGTGAAGTCAAGGCCTTTGAAGGTGCTTCAGAATTGGGATTTGACAAATGCAATTCCTTGGTGTCTGGAGTCAGATTCTTTTGTCCTGTTTCTCTATGTCCTTCTGTATGGCAGCATAGCCATCTGGTGTATTTTTTCTTCTTTTGTTTAGAAAAGCACATGTTTCTCCAGGCTACCATTTGATGAGAGACCACAGCCAGTGAGAAATAGTCCTACAAACACTGAAGCCTGTAGGTGGGAATTTAGCTCCTGCTTAGATTCCCAGGTCCCACTACAAAGAAAATTGGAGAATATACTAGGCAGGAAAATGCTTCCAAGTGTCATTGCCTGACAGTGCTGCAGGGGCAATTGCCTTATAGCAGCACTGTGTTGGAATTGTGGAGAAGGGCTAACAACGGGAAAAACTCTGGGGGTGTTGGGTCAGTGGAGAGCAGGATCAATATGGGTCAGTCTTCTTGATCCCAGTGTCAGAAGGACATGGATAGCTCCAATCTCAAGGAATCCCAGAACTCTGGAATTCAAGAAGGAAGGGAGGAAGGAAGGAAGTAGGAGAGAAAGAAAGGAAGAAAGGAAAGGAAAGGAAAGGATAGGAAAGGATAGGAAAGGAAAGGAAAGGAAAGGATAGGAAAGGAAAGGAAAGGAAAGGAAAGGAAAGGAAAGGAAAGGAAAG
>JAHLSL010013621.1:4328882-4408019 GCA_025920805.1 Petroica traversi | reverse complement strand
AAAGAAAAGAAAAGAAAAGAAAAGAAAAGAAAAGAAAAGAAAAGAAAAGAAAAGAAAAGAAAAGAAAAGAAAAGAAAAGAAAAGAAAAGAAAAGAAAAGAAAAGAAAAGAAAAGAAAAGAAAAGAAAAGAAAAGAAAAGAAAAGAAAAGAAAAGAAAAGAAAAGCCATGAAAAGTATATCTTAGATTCTAATATTCTATCAAGAGAGAAGAACCCTAGAAAATGGGTTTGCCTTCATCTGAGATTAGAGATTAAGATGTTTTCAGGTGCTTTAAAGCAGAAAGCTAAAAATGAGGATATTTCTAATAAGTGAAAGATACAGTGATGTGACTTTATTTGGTATTGGGCAAGTAGACTTGATTAGAGCAAGAAATACAATGTTACATTTTCATTGTGGCACCATCAGTCATGGACTGGGAGTAGGGAAGTGTGCAAGAGTAGAAAGGCAGGGATTGAGAGGTGTATTGGGAACCCTGCAAAAGGCATTATGTTGATGAGTCAGTGATCTGGAACAGGCCATGTCTGTCCATTTGGCCCTGGCCTTAAGGCACGAGTGAAATACCAGCTTGAGTAGCTGCTGTATGGGGACCTGCAGCAGGGCCCAGTGCTGCACTGGGAGTGGACAGACTGCTGAACAAATTGCTGACATAATTCATAAGTCATCAAACCTTTGAGAAAGGTGAACTCTATCCGAGGCAAGGGGCGGGATGTGTTGGTCCAGTGGAGGTAGGGACACAGCTAACCTGAGCACACGTGTTGCACTGCACAGTCCCTTGGCTGCAGGATAAATTCAGCCAGCTCATTGCAGCTGCAGGCATCAGTGATGGCTTCACCTGCATGGCCTCGTTTTAGCAGAGCAGCAAGAAGTTCTCATGAGGACGGATTTTATCAAAATTGTTTTCACGTAAGAAAATAGTATTATATCTCATGAATATTTTTAGTTGGAAGGGACCCACAAGGATCATTGAATCTGACTCCTACATCAATGGCCCATATGGAGCTATAACCCCAAACCTTGGAATTGTTAGCACCATTCTCTGACCAACAGAGCTAATCTCAAATGCCCAAAGAGGCAGATGCTTCTTTCTTTCATACAATGGGGTATGTAAAAGGAAGAGCTTTCCTCTGAAAATCTATGTCAGAATGTGTGCTGTTAAGTCAGCTGAGCATCTGTGCAGCTACCTACCAAATCTTGTGCTCTTGCATCTTTTCAGTTCAGTGTGTGTTAGTATATGCACACACAAAAACACACACAAGCACACTCACACATATACACATGATGCTTTCTAAAAATATTAATTTGGGAAGTGAAGTCATTGAGCTAGTGAGATCAAGTGAGTACAATTGGTTTTCGTATAGAAATCGCTGCTCTGCTCCTTTGTCCGCCAAGTGCAGATGTATCTGCATGGTAACTAAACATTACAAAGTTGTTTTCCATGGCACAGTGTCATTCCTGAGCCTATAGCAGAGAGGATCACTATACACCTTTATGCAATAAGCAGCAAGTGTTAACTTTTAACTGATAACTAATTAAGCTTGGGCGTTGTGTACAATTTTCTTCTTTTTCCTTCATTGACATAGAAGTTGTTACTGTTATTTTCTTTACTCCCATACTTATTTTTGAGGGTGTTTTTGCATTATTGCAGCCGACAGAACCCCAGCTGGGAACCCTAGAGGATAAGAGGTATTAAACTCTTAGACCTTTAAACTGTGCTTTTTAGTCTTGCTACCTGTCTCAAAACATGTAATCTTGTTTTTTTTGTTTGCTTTCTCCAAGGAACTAATCCTCATGGTGTTTCATGGCAACTGAAATCACACAGCAAGTTAAATCAAGGCTGGGTGCTGTATTCTTTCTCATATTGTTTGGACTCAGTAAGGCAGAGCAAATCTTGGGGAGAGGGATAAGGCAGAGCAGGAGGAACCATGGGGTCTGTTTCCCATCTTGACTTTCAAATGACTTTGAAGCAGGGCCAGAAAGAGAAAGGTTTTGCTTAACAGGGCAGAGCTGGACTCAGTGTTGAGGAGCAACCCCTGTGCTCTTCCACCAAACCGAGATCAAACTGAAAATTACCTACTAAATCCCCCTTGTCTTCCCCCTTGGTCAGTTATAGAAGATCTTCAGAAATGCCAGTTAGTCAGAAGAAAAGCTGCTCTGAGGCCCTCTCCATATGTTTCTGGGGCAAGTGGCAAGGGTGGGGAATGATCTGAGCCCATAACTCTGCACTGTAATTGCCTGCCATTTCTGGGGAACCTCTATTTTTCATCATCTCTGTCCTGTACTTCCTCCCTGCATGTGGTCATTGCCTACCAAGACAGAATATTCATGCACCATTTTTCTGGGACTTCAAGTAACTGAAGAAGGCAATTTTTCCACTGACAAAAAGAAGGCAGAGGAAGTCTTTGGCCTTCCATATGCTGATCACCTTCAGTGCTGTCCCACTGTGAGACTTCACTGTGAATGCTCTGCAAGCTGTCTGATAGTTTCAGTCCCTCAGCTGGGAGCTGGTACCTTTTCCAGGATCAGCAGCCACTCAGGAATTCCTAGTGGGTGACCTGCCAGAATGCTTCACCTGCTAAGGAGAGTTATGATGGACCCTCATGGGAATATCACAAATAATTATGTGCCCACTGTGCTCTTCCCATGAGCTTTTGTGAATGGGATACATTAGAACTGAAACACAGTTGTGAGAAAGGGACATTGCACGTCAGTTGAAGGCGAAATTATTATCCTTCTGAGTCTTCATATTGCTTTTAATTGCAGGTGTTTATTAGGTGCACAAACAGCAGTGAGCAGTGATTTAGGAGCCTCAGATTTATATCAGGGCAGCAATGATCAATTCAGTTTGCAAGTGACAAGGAGAACTGGTGTCAGAGTGATATTCTGCCTTCCATTGTGTTCCTACTTCTTTTACAGGTTTTTCAGTTTAACAGAAATTATGCTTTTCCTAGAAGGGACAATGGGGTAGTCTTAAAACAGTTTATGTAATTTAGCCATGACTAATAACTTGGTCCTTATTTACATACTTTTTCATCTTCAGGGGGAAGCTGAAAGACAAGCATTCTAATCACAGTTGCTAAGCTGTGGTAGCCATCTGCTGATGTGTCTTCAAGCTGTTAAAAAGGATCAGATTTTTTCCACTGCAATACAGATGTAGCACAAAAGTAATTTTGTTTTGTGCTTTTTTGACTGTAATTGATTTAGTTTTACTGTATGTGTCTACCCTCTGCAGACCAATTCAGCTCCTTAGTTGCAAATCCAAGTATAATAATATAGGAACATAAGTGTATCACTATTACCTCAGATAAAGGCACCCCCTAGCTGAGCAAAGCTGAGCAAATATCTGATCTTTCTCTTGAGAATTTCTCATCCTCCTGCTACTTTTTTGCTCAGGAAAATCCATGATCATGGTGAAGTTCTTGCATTTAGTCTCATGCAAATATCTATTCTTCTTTTAAGTATATGCCAACTTTTTGAACTCACAGAATCCTTCAGCAATGAGCCCCACTAACACCCAACTTGTGATTTCAGCTTTAAACACTGTGAAAGCAATGTGGTTCTCCCCATTTTATTCTGTATTTCTATATACATTAAGGTTTTCTAAGGTGAATATATTTTCTACCGTGTAAACACAAAAAGACTAGTATGCTTCAGGGAAATGTTGAGAAAACCAGAGATACTGATGTGTGGAGGCTATGAGACACATTCCCACCTTTCATAAGACCTTACTATTCATTGGTGAAATGAAACGATAATTGAGGTGAAAAGGGGAAATTTTTATGATACCTCTTGCTCTCTTGCTGTCCAAAGAGCAGGAAGAGGGGGATGGTTTCACAAGGGAAGGAAATCCAGGAGCTAAAGGTGAGCACACACAGGCAAGGAGCACCTGAAGAAGGAGAACAGTAGCCAGAGTCCAACAAGAATCCATAAATGGGCAGGGGTGAAGGCTGTGCACCTGGAAATTCCACATGAAGCTTTTCACAGCCCTTTTAATCCAGCTTCTACCCAGCAGTCCTGAATAAAAAGCCTGAACCATGGCAGAGCTGTATTTTCACACAGGAAGACAAACCACTGGATAGCAAGAGATTGCAGAATCTGTCAGCGCACTCAGGTTCCTGATTGTCATTTTCCAATTAGCTGCACATCTTTCCTTCCCTTCTAGGTCTTTAACATGAGAGAAATCTAACCTTCTGTGCCAGTGTGATTTATTGTTTTTACTGAGAACAAGAATGATCTTTTCTGTCCAGCTGGGATAGTGGAAGCTTCTGTTGCCCTGGCTGGCTGGCAAACCCACACAGACTGACGGGCTGACTCACAGAACAACAAATTGCTGGAATTATGCCTCTGGTTTTATAGCAATAGGAGCTCTAATTTTCAACTCCTTAAAAAGCTACTTATTTTCAAGAAACCTGTAGAAATTTCATATACTGGATTAGCCCATGGCTGAATAAGTTGAGATAGACAGCTAGGTGAATCCTTCTCTCCTTAAGGAATCAGGATATCTGCCTTGTAAGTGTACCTTAGGTGACTCTTTTAGTGGGTTGAATTTTGCTGAAAAGATTAAGAAATTGCAATAGAGAAGAAAGGGTAGCTCAAGTTCTACTTCTTAACACAAGCTTCTACCAGTGTGGAAACTGTTTGAGATCTAACTTTAGAAAATTTGCAACTTTAGAGGAGGAGTAATTGCTTGGTCCTGTGAAGAGCAGTGAAAAAAGGGGTGCTGATCATCATTTGGTTAATGAGTCTGTGAAGATGCCAGGTTTTGTGAGCTCTTTGACAGCTTCACACCCAGTGCATTAGCAGCTACTAGGCTCATGTGGCTTCCTCAATAAACCTGCTAACTCAAATCACTACTCTGGCTTTGTAAGACTGCATCAGGTGAGCATTTTTCTTTCTGTATATCTGAACCTGTTTCTCCAAATCTGAGAGACAAAAGGAGTCAGCTGAGTTTCTGTTACCTTGGTGGCCTCCAGATGCTGTCTCACAAACACATGAGTGCTACAGTGATGAGAACATTTGGCTTGTGCAGGTTGTCCTCTGCCATCACTCCTGAAAGTAACAGGGAAACACCTCTTGAGCTGCTGAGCACTACCTTGAGCAGTCAATGCTTGTTTGAAATTACAAATAACATTTCCCGGGCATCTTTCCGCCCTCTCCAAGCACCTTTCTCTGGGTAGCCTTTCTTGTGTTGCTTTTCCCACTTAATAATAAATATCTCTCTTCCTGGAAGGTCTGGGCAGACTTTTTTCCAATTTTGGCTCTTAACTTGCTCATTTTAGAATTTTCTTCCCACTCTCCTCCTTATGGCCATGAGAAGGGAATTTTCTAGTGCAACATCAAACCTAAAAAAAGCAATAATTTCCTACTTTTATATTTTGCCATGATTAAAAGTATGTTTAATCTCTGTTTAGTGGAGTACATTTGCATCCACTGTAAATACGTGGAGAGGAAAATAAAAGGAGAAAGTTTCCAATTAAGCTGCAGCTCTCTCTTTTTACAGGTGGCTAAAAATGACCAAGTTATATTAGGAATAACCTGAATTATGCACAAGTCTAATTTTATAATTCTATTAATTTTATTACTGAATAAAAGTGACATTATTTCCTCAGCTTTGAAAGGTTTTCCATAACTACATGCGCTGCCTCTTTGGTAACTATTAATAACTTGAAGAACAAGGTTGTAATAAGGATGTAACAGTGTCTTTTCTATGGAAATTTAAGTAACCTCCTAAGCAGTATAAAAAATTTACCAATCTATTGTCTCAGTGGGAATTGGAACTTAAATCCTAGACATGAGTTCAAATTTGGTTTAGAGAGTGACCACCACAGCCTTTCACTTTCCTCATGAAATCCAGTGATATGCAAGGAAAAGACCAGGAGAAAATAGTTGAAGTATGCTCTCTGCCCCACGTTAAACAAATCCTTTTGAGGCAAATTGTTGGGGAACTGAAGGTGCTTTGCTTTCAATACTTGATGCCTTCTCCCTACCTCAGAAAATTTCTCAATAACTTTCATTTTCTTTGTTTCACTAACATTGTCTGTCATGTGGCAGGCAGAAACCCATTCATCTGGGCTATTGCTTCACAAGACACTTAGGGATGCAGGAACACCATGCTTCAGGCATGCCCATTTGCACCAGTGGATGAGGGCTGGCCCCAATTTCGATACTATCTATGGATGACATGTGGCATTGATCACAGTGGGTTGAGAGTTCAGAGAAGCAGAAATCAGAATTCAGACTGTCCACCCATGGCCTGGAACAGCTTTGCAGAAAGAAAATTCCTATTATTTACTGCTCATCTTTGTGTATGCAACATTTCATGCTGAAGATTGCATTTGTGTGTGAGCATGGTTTAGGTTAAGGGCAACAGTTCCATGGTATTAATTGCTCTGAAGTATTCTGCTTCATGTGTACTTCACAGATAATGACAATAAGTGGGGGAAAAGAGTAAAACCACAGAAACTGCTGTGACCCAAGCTAAATGCAAATTGTACCAAGATTTTCTTGAAATATTAGATGAAGCTAGGGGAAAGCAATAAATGGTTGCCTACAGGAGATGAACAGGAGCTAACTGCTTGCTGTCTTTTCTAGCACAGGGTCCAGGGTAATGATATGAATGTATTTACTAGCAGCTCTAATACAAATGGAGCAGATGGTTCTCCATTTAGTTTTGTTGGGTGTGGAAATCCATTCTGTAGGATGTCAAGGATGCTGGAAATGTATGTGGTTTCAAGATGGATATTGGGCAGGTCAAGGAAGACAAATCTTTATAGAGTTTTTAAGTAGTCATTGGCTGTAGTTAATGATTTGTCTGGCGTATAAACTGTTGGAAACTGGGAAAGTACTGAAGGACAGTGACCTATAGGGCCTGATCTATTATTTTATTCTTACACAGTCACCAGTTTTAAGCTACTATGCAGAACAGGACACAGAAATAGTGGAATTGTTCAGTTTGTTCTAGCACAGTCCTTCTGAGCAAAGGTGCATGAGATATGCAGAACAGCAGAAAATACAGGGATTATTTGAGGTGCCTGTAACCAGTATGGTCAAAAGGCACACCTAACTTGACAATGAAGAAAATGAAGAGGAAGAAAAACTGACTGAAAATATGTCAGAAAAAAAAAAGGGGGAAGTCAAGTGGCATAAAGTGTGATGGTATTTGAATAGATGTTGAATAAACAAGCACCAAGAAGGCTTTGTGGGACAGCAGAGAATATTCAGGATTTGGGAGCTACTGCAGCCACTGCCACACCACAGTGGGTACAAACAGACAGCAGGGATACCAGGAAGATTTGCTCAGGAGGGACAGTCTCATGGATTAACAACAGAAAGGAGACAATAGAAAGCATTTCATCTTGTCTAGATGAGGCAAATGAGGAATGGCCACAGTAGAGCTGTCAAATTCTTGCTTAATTTTGATTCTAGCACTTAAGACTAGGACTAGAATCACATCTCAATGAACAAAGGGGGCTTTGAGTCTTTGTGTATTGGGTTTTGTCCTTTCACAACAGGCATCTAGTGGTGCTTTAGAGGGACATGAGTCCTGGGAGATCTAGAAAGGTGACTGCTGTCCTTAGCCCTTTGTCATGTCTCCTGAGCCCCTATGAGTGACTTAAAGACACCCAAAATGTTGAAGATTGGCATTTTATGGTATAGTATTGCCACTATGCCCTGTACACTGTACAATATATTTAGGTAACAGTGTCCCAGCAGGTAGCATACTGAAGCATGGCTTTTTGGTAGAACTGTGTACCTACTACCCAGTGTTCTAAAACTTACTTAGACCTTCTAGTTTTGGAACTCCACTCCCTTGCTGTGCACAAGAGAGCTCTACGGGTCAATGTGACTGGGGAAGTGCAATAGTAGCAGAAGAGCAGCAACGATCAGAAACAAGTGTTAAACTCTCTGGAAGTATGCAGAAAACTCAAGCCATGTAGGTGGTAGGTGACCCACAAACTGAGAGGTTCATACCACCTTCTTTGGCTCACTCATCTCATAAAATGTATTGTGAGTATTTTTCCAAATATACAAAGGGAGAAGGGAGTCGCTTGGATTCCTCAAGCCTGTTGTAATAAAAGCAAGAGTGGTACAAGGGGATAAGAATGAGAATAAAACTATGCTGATAACAGCATTTGCAAAGTTTATGAAGGGTTAAGAGCACTGTGAATGCACCATAATAAAATGTCTTCCGTGTCTGGAATGCAGATCGACCGCTTGGACTCACGGATGCATGACAGCATTTAGATCTGAGAGTGTCTTCAATGGGAGCAGAGTCAGGTAGGAAGGAAGATAAATGTTAGTGCCAGCACCAGAGAACAGGCTGGCAGGACTCAGCAAGCTGTACAGGATAATGTCTTCCTGAGTCTGGACAGAAAGGATTGGAATGGAGATCCCCACGTGAAAGACAGCAACAAAAAGCACTTCAGAGTGTTGCCTGGTGGCATGGTGTGGAAAGAGCTGACCACCTGGCCACTGAAGCTCTGATATGGGGCATTTTGCCTGGGAAACAAGGCAGAAGTATAGAATTAGGTACTGTTCAGTCACCTGCAGCCCTAGGGTGTCTCCCAGAGGAGGACTGTCTGCTTCATATGCCTGGCATTGAAACATGGGTGAATGAAAAGGGTTTCCAGTGAACGGCCTATAATCCTGATTAATGATGTTGAGGGCCATGGCTTGGGACAAAGACAGCATGCAGGGACAATTTTTTCTCCAACTTGTATTTTACCTGTCAGTTTCATTATCCTTTTCACTACATAGATTATCTAGGCATCTTCCTGAAATGAACTTGAACATACTTAGCAGATTCTAAAGATATTTCAGGGCTGCTTTGAAGAGTAATTTAGACCAATCTTTGTCTAGCTTTTCTGAAGTCACGAGACAGAATTTTTATTCTTTATTAAAAGAATATTCTTTTATTCTTTATTAAAAGAATAACACTGACAGCTAGTAATACTTCATTAAAATTCCTGATTTACAAAAAAAAAGTTTTATTTAAAATACTCTTGGCAAGGCTGGGAGAGTTGATTTAATCCCAAACAAAGATTAAAGCCACATATGTTCAATTTATTTTTTAAATAACAAATTATTGTAGATAATTTAAATAACAGATGGGCTCTTTAAATAGCTGGACTATTTAAATAAATTACTTCTAAAAGTTCAAGTAATTATTTACTTCAGTTATCTATTGAATTTGTAAACTCTGAGCATTCTGTTGCACGTACAGATTTATTATTTGGAAGAGAAATCCAAGTTGATGGGAAGAGTGATTTCTTTTGTTCTTCTTCTGATTTCACTATCATGTTCCTAGCCAAAGATGCTAGTTAATTTAGGGCACTGGACCAGGAATGGCAAGAACTTCAAAGAAATCCCTGAATTGCATGGATAAACTGCCTTCTAATCTCATGGGTCTGCAAAAGTATGTATCTAGAAAAAGGTGCTGCGAACAACATGATTTACTTGATAGACACTGTCCTTCAGCTGCCACCAATGGGAGCGGGGTGTTCAAGGGACTTGGGCCTTTAAACACAGCTTATGAAAATAGTAAAGGCACATCTTTTTACAATTACACTTTTTCTTCTCTGTGTCTGGAAGACAAGATGCCCCCTGAAAGGACTTTTAGGGAAGAATGTGTCCTTGATTTGTTTATGTCCTTTCCACAGCCAAAGAAATTGGTGAGAAGGGAGAGATGGGAGGATACTTGAATGCCTCACCTAAGCAAGCAGAGATTGCTCTTGGACCTCCAGTACTGCGTGAGAGAGCTCTGCCTTTCTCCCATTGCTTTTCCACCTTCTTGGCTGCCCAGCCACAGATCTGTGCCCACTGCCCTCATGATGCCTTCCTGAACAAATGGTCCATAAGCTCTGCCTGGCAGTACAGTCTGCTTTTTCCTCCTTGGCATATGGGGAACCTGAAAGAATTAGGGATTACATCATCACCCCTGTCTTCCCTTCGCCACCATCCAAAGGGGTGACTCACAGTTGCAAGATAAGAGCAGTTTGTTCTGTCTATGCCAGAGGAGAGACCTGGTAATAAGTAATGCCTGTCTTTTCCTGACAGAAAACTGGGAACATTTTGGAGAGGAGACTGGGCAGCCAGGCTGATTTCCTGCATGTAGATGCAGGGACATGTTACAGGCTGCCCAGGAGCTGAGTCAGCACAGAATTCAGGTGTCACAAGTGCCAGACCAGTAGAGCAAGGAGGCAATCATCCTCTGCCTAACTGTGCAGACTGTCTGGACATGGTGGGGCTGAGGACTCTCAAGGCCAGTAGGGCTGGGTCCTGACAGGAACTACACCATCCGCACCCATGGGCAAGCAGGAGAAGCTCTGGGGATCCAGGCAACCTCAAGAATGCCCAGTGGTGCCCTCCAGACCCTCACACAGACACTGACATATCAGTGTAGAAGTTTTAAGTTTCATTCGCAGAATCACAGAGTCTACTAGGTTGGGGAAGATCTTAAAGGTCATCAAGTCCAACCAGTGCAGATGCCAATATTAGCAGTGTGAAGCTGGCTGGCTTCTGAGTTGTATTTTGTGCCTGCTGCTGTGCTGGGTGGGCTGAGTTTCCCATGTGATTACACACATCCAGGTGATGAGGCTTCACAAATTCTTGATGAGCTTGACATTTCTGAGACAGCAAAAGTATAAACATAGTAAGCCCAAGTAGTGCAGAAAATGAGGGTTTAGGAAGCAGCAGATTGTGTGTTTCTTTCCTATTGCCAGAAGGAATACAGATCTTTCACTCTGAGTTACAGAACTAGAGAATGGGTCAGGTTGGAAGGAACCATGGTGGATCATCTGGTCCAACCACCCTGCCTAAGCAGGGTCATTCTAGAGCACATGGCACAGAATTTCATCCAGACAGTCCTTGAATATCTCCGGTGACGGAGACTCTACAACCACTCTGGGCAACCAGTGCATGGTCACCTCACAGTAAAGAATTTCTTTATTCCTTCTTCCTCATATTTGGCTGGAAATTCCTGTGCCTCAGTTTCTACTCCTTGTCCTTTTGGCCTAACCTTCCCAAAGCTTTCTGAAGTAGTTGGAGAAACTCCCATTGACTGCAGCAGGTCTTGTTTTCTTTCTCAGTTATGTTCCTGCAAAGCATTAGATCTTTAGCTTTCTGCTCAGTCAGTTTTCCTGTGGGAGAATGCAAGTGTTCTGGCAGGGGTCTGAGATGCAGTCCATACCTTGAGCACAACTGTGGGAAATTACTTTCTCTACTACTTTGCTTGTTTCCCTCTTTTATTTGAGGAAGCTGTTGCTGTAGAGTTGTAGACCTCAAACTTTTCTATGTAGAACATGGAGGGTTCTAATATAAAACAGTGAAGGAAATTTGCAATAATATATTCCCATCGTAGGTCTGTCAAAGTAATCAGTCATATCTATTTGAATAATACAAACAGCAGAAGTGAATCCTAAAGCAAGGAAATCTAACAGTTAAAAGTGAAATGTGAACAGATCAGTACCATGTCTTCTGTCTTTCTTCTGTTCAGTGACTTTCCAAAATGCCTTCAAGACAGATGCCTCTCAAGAGCCAGCATTGTAGAGTTAAATTTTGCATGCTGCTGAAGGAATGTTTCCCCTTAAATATCAGTGTTTTAACAGCAAGACAGCTTTTCTGCTGAGGTCCAATGTCCACGACTCCATAGCCAGCCAGCCAGCTGGCTTTTCTTACTGGCAGTGTGATTTTCTCTCCCTCAAATGGTGGTTATACTCTGTGTCAGATTCACTGCCAGAAACTCCAGGCAGTAAGGTGCAGTACAGCCTGGGAAGATGTGAAATCTTTCAGTCTCCAGGGGTGTCAGCTCATCCCAAGCCACCTCTTACTATAGAGCATAAATTTGCTGCTTAGAAGAAAGGAAGAGAGCCAGAGAATAGCATGGATATCTCCTAAGGGAACAAAAAATCCCCAAACCCAAACAGCAAGAAAAGTGTTGTCCCTACAAAATTATTTGCATTATGGGTCTGAGAATTGGAAATAACCACCTGTAGACAGAATGTGATGTGAGGCAGAGGCCTTGATGTGAGAGAGAACTGACAATTTTGGGAGAAAATCTGTATTTGTGTTCGCTGGTTCTGCTCCTTTTGTTAATAGCTGTAGGATAAAATATACCTATAATGTCAAGGGAGATATTTGAAATACATGTGGGGTTAAAATGAAGCTATGAGATTCCAGAAGAAAACAGTTTTTTTCCAAAGGAGTCAGAGCAGTGCTTTGCTCAGCAATATTTGGTATGCCACTTAATATCCTGGAGTCTTCATGAGATATCCTCCATTGGAAATAAAGCACATATATTTTTATGTAATGCCACTGTTGTTGTAATGGTAGCTCAGCAATGGCAAGTCTGAAAAGATTTCAGTCTTTGAATGAAGATGAAAGACTGTCCTCTGCTTTTTTGGATGCCAACTGAAAATTGCAGAGATTTCCATAAAAAGAGAAAAAAGTGCTTCTTCTAAGTAAGCACATTCCCTCTATCAGTGGGGTTACTTGGCAAGCAACATGTTCAGGATTTAGCTTTGATGCTTAGGTCTGCTGGTCATATTCACATTGCTTTTGCCTAAGTCCCTGTCTCATGCACCTGGCATCCATCCCAGCATTCCAGCCAGGAAGATCAAGGGTATGCTGAGATACTGGTGATGATCTGAGTAGAGGTTAAGCAATTACAGATTTTTGTATTGCTGCTGTGCTCCTCTGTGAAAGAGCTCACCTGTCTAGCCAGGAAATTGGATCTCATATTGCTACCCCAGCCTATTTCCCAAGAAGGAAACCACATGAATAAACCCTATTGATGTGATTGGTGCCTCTACCACATACAACATACAGAATTACTGCTTACTGAAGGCATGTATCTTTCTTGGGAACGCGATCTGTAATACAACAGGTTATATCAGACTTTCACCTGTAATAAATCTCAGCAGGTTTTCCTGAGTAAACAAACTAATTTCCTACTGATATAGTCTCCCACAGGACTAACTGTAGTCTTTAGCGCTTCTCAGAGAAGGGTTTTCCACTCTTTTTCTGTCTCATTGATTACCTTGTTTTCTGTTATTTTTGAAACAATGGTCAACACAGCTTATTTTTAAAAAGACTGCTGCAAACTGGCAGCACTGTTTTTCCTGGTGCTACAAATGATAGAGCTTTTAATAAATCTGGTTCTGTAGTACACCTCTTTTTTTGTTCTTATTGCCCTCTGATTGCTGCATAGGGTAATGCTTGGTTAGGCCACTGCTTTGAGAATAAAAATTGATGTTAATCAAACTCGATACTCCAACTCCCAGACCAGCAGCCTGACCAGAGGAGCATGTCACTTGCATTCAGCTGCTGTCACTGGGGACTTGTTTGGTCCTGCACCTTTAAAATAAATTATTTTGGGCTTAGCAATTGGATTGCATTTTCTCCCCCTGCTTCCAGATCAAATAAAACTTGTTATGAGTGCTTTGCTGTCACAGCAAGAAAAACAATGTTCTTTCATGGTCTCTTAAAATATCTAGGAAATACCAGCTCCCAGTTGCCCTGAAGATACCTTCATGAATGAGAAATCGGAAGTGTGCATGCTATTAATGCTCTTTAAAATACAGAACTAGATTTTTCAAGTTTCATACTGCTAGCAAGAAGAAATGTTTTTGTGTCCTCAGTTCAGGTATAATCTAACTTTTCTTGTAATAATTATGATTAAACATTAAAAATAGTACCTTGTAGTCTTATTCCCCCCTTTTCTTTTACAATTACAAGATAAAACACACCAGAAGGAGAACCAAAAGAGAGCAGGAAATGTCTTTACTTTGGCTTTGAAGCTTGTTTACCACTTCAGAAGCCAAGCCTGTTGCATGAATGGGAATAATCCCTTTACCTTGAATAGAACTCTAAATCAAAACACAATTTACAAAAATGTGACTCCTTTATTGCTGTATTACTGTGGTGAAATAGTAGCACAGAGGAAGAGACTTCTGTGAAGTCACCAGCAGGACAGAACTGCTCTGCAGTCTCCTGGGGCCCGGGCAAATGCCTTGCACAGTCAGAGGGAAGCATGGGAACAATGCTGGAGTCTTGTGGCAACCAAAGTATCCCCTGTACCTGACTCAAGGAGATGCTTCCTGTGAGCAAGGAATCTCATCAACTATTGCCTCCTTCAATGGTAGAGGATGTGATTAGCTCTCTTAATAAAGCAATGCTAAATCCTCTGATCTCTGTGGCTGCATTTGGAAAAGTCTGGAGTAGCAGGGCTGCGTTTGCTCCGTACCTGTCTATATTGCTGGATCAAAAGCTGATCATGGAAAGGATGTGAGAATATTTGGGATATTTTGACTTCTCTGTTCTGCGTATGACAGCGGTAGACCGTAAGGATCAGCTGTTCTGTGGGGAAAATTCAATGGATCTACATGAAAGCTTTTATCTGCCTAGGAACTAAAACTTAAATTTTTTTTTTTAGAGACACAAATTTCACCCTAAATTTCAGTGTAACAAGCCAGAGAGTTGCCTGTGTTACAAGGTAGCTGTAACACCTAAAAGTTTCCTGGTGCTGTGATTGACTCATTGTAGATCAGGTGGGGGTGGAAGAACCAGCTCCATTTTGGAATAGCTTGGGAGGATTCTGAATTTGGATTTATGCATAAAATGAGGATTTTGTAAGCATTTTTAAAACAAACAAGCTTTTTGTTTGTTTTAATATATTTTCAGTTATAAGGAGGTCTCAGTTTTGGTTTTGCCTTCTTTGCCTCTTCTCTTCCACCCAGAAGTTACCAGGGAGTTGATCTGAACTTTATTCCATCAAAAATGAGAATCTCTGTAAATTTCATAAATGTTTACAAGTATTGTATTAAGCCTACCCAAGCCTTCTCCTAGTAATTTAGATATTTCTGGTCACAATCATGTCAGTGTCTAGGCTTTGTCAATTAGATACAATCACAGGAAAGACAGAGATGTCAGTTTTTCAGATGTACCTTAGAGTATCTTTTGCATTGTAAAGTATCAAAGGCATCTGTAAAATCCTGCTGTGGGTCAATTACTGGCAATTTGTCTTGTGAACTACTAAAGAAAAAAATAAAGCTATTTTGTGTTCTATTGCACCCTATTTTGAATCACAAAAACATTTTACTCTTTGAAGATTGTGTACAGACTGATTGCAGCCCGAGTATGGACCTGGAGTTGCTCAAAATCAGGGGGCAGTCACTGACAGAGCCTCCAGTATCTTTCCAAGCTTCTTTATATGTGTGGTGAATGCTTTTTATGAAATGAACTACCACCTCTTGCTTGACTGTTATGTTCTTTGAACTTTTCAGGAGCAGACTGTTCCTACATTATCAGTTAAATGAAAATTTCACTCCTTATGCTAGTAAACATTTCAGTGCAAATGTTTTCATCCTCTGAGAGCTTATTACCAAGCTGTTATTTATTTTATATTTGAAAGAAAAAAGAAGTGACATTTTGTTTCAGGCTTTTAAAAGTAAATGTAGGGTTTTTTCTTTTGAGAAACAAAAATACTTTACAGGGTTTTTTTGTTTTTTTTTTAAATTTTAATTTCCCAACACTGTGTGCACAACCTTTTCTCAACAGGCTTCTTTTGGAGAGAATTATTTAGGTAGGCAGCATTTGCTATATTCAATGGAATTGGAATTCTATTCTCTCTCAGTTGGCTGTGTGTTTAGGTGTTGCCTTCCCAAAGCAAAAGGGACTTTATGGAAGTAAATGCTTTGGGATCACTTGGGCTGGAAGGCAACACACGGTGTCTATATTTGGCACAACAATGCTAGGCAACAGAAGACATCTTTCCAGTCTGCTATCATTACTTCAACCTACTCCCTACATCAGAAAAAGGCTGATAAAACCCTTTTTTGTTAAAGCTCCAAACCATGATTTGATTTAACAGAGAAAAACAGAAACAAAGGTAGTTTAAGAGAATTTAAGTAGCTGATGTCTTCCATTTGGGTGGCTTGTATTTTCAAACATATAACTGCCTCAGCTGTGTTGTGCTGTGTTCACTATATTTGGTATATTATATTTGATGATCTCTTGGTTGCTTTTGCTGGACTACTTGTTTACTTCTCCTTCCTTTAGCTGAAAAGTGAAACTCTAAATATATGGGAAGCTGGCATCACATGTTCTTCTTTTTATATCTGTGTCCCTGTGTATCTACCTAATTGCTGGAAGTGATCAGCAGGAAGAATTTCCTAAAGAGGAAGATTTTCATGCAGAGAACATGTAAGCTCCTGTGGGATATTTTGTGGGAGAGACCTCTACTGTATGAAGCATCCAGAGTTAAAACTCTAAGAGACGTTTGGATGGGTGCTCCTCAGCACCCAGATGTTTGTACTTTGTTTTTTCTAGTGATGGCTTAGATTTTGATGAATTGCTTCTTACATCAGGGAGAGGATCTGATGATGCCTCACTTAGGAAAGCAGGAGATAAGTGCTTACTGTTCTTTACATGGACAATTTAGTAAACTCCTGCAGCTGTCACTCAGAAGTTATTGCACTATGTCCAATTAGTTGACAAGTGTCACCTGGCTGAGAGTAGGGTCTCATGCTTATAGATATTCTTTTGGATTTATAGGCAAAAAACACTGCAAATAATTAGGTATTTATAGAAGGTGGGAACAGTTTAGAATAATTGACTTCCAGGTGGGAGGGATTTTTGAATCTCTGCATTTCATACAGGTTTATATAACACCATGTTTCTCTTTATAACCACTTGGGAAAAAATATAATTTCAAGAAATTAAAGTAACATTTCAAGAGGGTTTTATTTTGGATAAACCCAACTCAATACATGCAAAATAATATGCTACATGAAATGTTCTTTTACCCTGCTTTCCATTGACACAAGAAAAAATTCTTACTCTTTTTAATGCTATAGGTTCTGAAAGCCCTTCTTAAAGAATCTCATTATTTCTTCTATAATGGCAATGTGTATAAAAAAAATCAGTCAAGGAAAGGATAATGGTATTTCATTCTCCTGTAGTTGCACTGAAGGTAGTCAATCACCCTTTTTAAAGGTAGGTAAGGAAGCTTACCACAGAGGGAAGCCTAAATTATTGTATATTTCTACTGCTTCACACCTTGTTAGTAATTTTGTAAGTATGCCTTTATGTCAAACTCCTCCACTGAAACAGAGACTAGGGATGGGAAAATGGAGAAAATCCAATAAGTCCAAATCCTGCTTTGATGCCACATGTCATTCTGAGGTGCAGTTTTCATAAGCAGGTGCTGGCCATGCTGTGCACCAACAGAAACAGTGGCCTGCACCTGTGATGCTGACGGACATGGAGACTGAACTTGGCATTTCTACCTGCCCCATCTCTACACAGTTGTGGTTTATAAACATTATTCATGAGATATTTTGTGCACACAGCACTCATTTATGTAAGATAAAAAACCCAGACAGAGGAAGACAGATACAAAAAGACAACTGTTTATCCCTTCTTCAGATACTTATTTCTTTAAGTCAAATATGTGACTTTGTTTTTACAGTTAATCTTCTATGAAATCCCCTTACATTTAACTATTTTTTACACCCACTACCCAATTCTTGGAGGCAGATCCTTCTCTTTTACTAATTCCAAAAAGCCATTATTCCTTGAGATTTTGGAAAACATGAGGACTGCCCTCACCAACATTGAAGGCTTGTGGTTTGAGGGGTGAGCTGGGGTTTGCTCCATATCTGCAGTGAGCTGTACCAATGAGCCCCCTTTTCTTGCTAGAAATGATAGAGAGAATATCCACTTCCTGCTGAATTACCCCTGCAAGACTGGTGGAGAGGATGTGGCTCTTATCTTGCAGCTTTCTGTTATTTACACAATTGTTAGGAGTACTTAATTCCTTTAGGAAAGTAAACGAGTTGCCAGCAGAGCTAAACCTTGTGGGGTTAGACTGATGAGGGAAAGCCTATTTTTCTGACTGCCCTTCTGTTTTTCTGCCTGCTAGCAAACAATAGTCAATACAGATAGCTGCAGGAAGCAGGGTGATCTTTTATCTCCACAGAGGAAAGCTGAAAGCTCCAGCTGAGTAAAATGATGAGGAAATGGAAACAGAATTGCTGGGTGGGACAAATCCAGGTAAGTGTTTTGCATTTCCAAAACATTTTACTTTTTTGATAAATAAAATGGGAGTTAGAAATTCAGATTGAATTGTCCATGGCACCTATTTAAAAAAGATTTTCTTTTAGGGGGAAAAAGGTACCTTTCAAGATTAAATACAAACTATAGCTTAAGAAAATGCTTTGGAAGAATTTGTTTTAAAATGCAAGGAACAGTGTGAGTCCAGCTCAAATTTGTAAAAGGCTATTTTGTTTTAGGATATTTTTCCATAAATTCTACTCAGACTTATACTAAGCTTCCTACTTGCAGACCTATCTTCTCATATTTGTTCCTTGGTCATGACAACTGATTTCACAACATACTCATGATAGCAGTCTTCTTGCAAATAAGGGTTAATCCAATTTTCTTAGCCAGAAAATTATACTATGTATTTAGGAAAAGCCAGTGGATTAATTTTTTCAGCACAAAATGTCATTACTTACATCTGATTTCAAGTTAAGCTAACCTCTGGGTATTGATGGTTTAACATCTGTTGTGCTCTTTTGTTTCGGCTCTATAGGAACATACAAACACACAGGTGTGAAGGCTGTAACTGTGTGCTAATAGGTGTAAATCTGGGATAGAGAACTAAAGTAAGCCTTTTAGAGATGGCTGTAACCATACCTTTGGCTGGGTTGCTATGCATAAAGGCTGTGCCTTGTCGAGAGCTAATAAGTATTAAAAACATCAAATCATCACTGTGGTATGGAGAGAGCTTTATAACAGGACTGGCGTAACATTAATGCCTGTTTTTCGATTTAGGCTTGGGCCTGATAAGAAGCAGGTGCCAAGCATTTGGGAAAAGCCCAGCGATTGATGCCTGAAGAATGTGCTTTTAGTCTGTAATTTGCTGGGCCGTAGCTGCTGGGTGACTTGGTTACAGGTTATGACTGCCACTGGCCATATACTGGTGTAAACACACTCACACTGAGCAGAGGAGAACCTGACTGCCTGTTTGTCAGTGGAAGCTAGCCAGCTTGTATTTGAGCTTGTTGGGTGGGCAGTGAGCACCTGAATAGGCAGCAGATCAGTGTTAATGGGAACTGCCTGGGTGGAGATTGGTGATAAAGCAGAGCAGAGTGCTGGGACATGATCTTTACTGCAGGTTAATTTTTGTAGCCCAGGATATTGCTACAGCTCTGGAAGAGTAGGATAAAATGCCTGATGCTTGGTATTGGGGATGTTTTCTTCTTTGTCTGGAGCCTGGCTGAGAGGCTGGGTGCTGTGCAGGTTAAGGGCAGTGACCTTACTGAGACACAAGAAGCAGAAGGATACAGAGTTGAATTTTAAAATCTAGGTTTGAGCTACCACCTTTCCTCAAGGCAGTAGTATTTCCACATTCCAGCCCCACTTCCAGAGTGGGAGAAATTAAATAATTTGTCTGTTGAAATGATAGAAACAAAGACAAATTCACAGGTCACAACAAATCCAGGATGTAAGGGCAGTTGGGATCAGGTGAATGTGCTGTTCTCTTTCTAAAACTTGCCTCTTACTGATTAGACAGTGGGAGAGACACGTGCTCCTCCTTTCATCTGTCAGTCTTGGCTACTACAGCAACACTGAAAACACTTGTATGTTCTGGTGATAGAGACAGGGCAATATGAGGGAGGAATAGCTCACAGGATTCACAAGGTAGACTTTTCCCTACCAGGTTGCCATAAACAAGACAGCAATGATGTTTGTTCAGATGCCTTTCCCTCCTTTTTAAGCCTTTTTTATTCAGCACTGATTTGTGTAGCAGCAGGCATTACTGGGCTTGAAAGCATCAAGTATTAGCAGAGGAGGTACTAAAATAAGCTGTCTTTCTCATATGTGCTCTCTGTGCCCAAGATCTGCTTGGTGGTGAGCTGGAAAGAGTAGAAGACTTAATGAATCTGTTGCTGTTCTTTGCAGAACTGGTCTTACTCAAAGCTTTTCCTGGCTTGGTAAATCCTTCTCAGGTGTGGCATTCTGTTGAAGGTGACAAGGCTGCTATCTTCTGGTTCCTCATGCTGCTAAAAGCCTGGACTGCTTTTATGTTTTCAGGCTTTGAGCTTTTGGAAAGATTAGGCAGGCTCTCAAGAGGCCTGAAAAAAGACCTTTTTTTCTGACACCAAACAGTGACACTGTCACAGGAAACCAAGCAGGAGCAGTCTCTATATACTTTGCAAAGTCTAATATTTTCTCCAGTTCTGAGACTGGATATTGCTGCCCACATCCTTAGCTTTCACTTGATGCAAAAACTTGGAATGCAAGTGAGAACCCACAGTGTTGCTTGGCTATGTGAAGCACAGGGATCATAAGAGCCTCAATGCCTCACACGAGACAGAAGAGGTATGTCTTTAGATGTACCACAGAGAGTAACTTATATTTGTTCTTTCTTCCAGGGAGAAACAGAATATAATCTGGGACAAGAGAGAACTATAGATGAGGCCGAATCTAAGCAAAATCACATCTATGGCTAATAGAATCACCAAAATATTGTCCTTGCTTTTTTTTTTTTCTTTCTTTTTTTTTTTTCTTTTTTGTTTTTTTCTCTTTCCTTTCTTTTTCTTTCTTTTTTTTTTTTTTTTGTTTTCCTGGATGTGAAAATGTGTTCAGTGAGACTACTAAACATGTGATCCATGTAATAGAAAGATTCATTCAGGCCTGATGACTCATATCACGACCTGCTAGGAAAAGCTTCAGTCTTCCCAAAGCTCACAGCAACTCCAATTTGGCAGACAGGGAAAAGAAATTCTCATTGAGAGCTCAGTTGCATGGTTAGTGCTGCCAACATGTTACAGCCATACCAGATGTTTCACAGCTTTGCAAAATTCACTAGCATGCCTATAGTGTTCTCCAGAATATGCTTGCTAGGTCAGAAAAGCATAAAATATTTATTGGACAGCAATGAAAGCAAATATGCAGTGCTCGTGTGATGAACAGTCAAATCTATAAGGAAGTTTCAACTTATGTATTTTTTACTTCCCTCCAGGAGAGAAAATGTAAATACAACAGGCTGCTACTGTGATGAGTCAAGGGAGTAGATGAACAGGAGAACAGGGAATGAGGAAAAAGAAATCTATCTTTTCTTTCTTGTCAATGTCTTATTCACAATGTCAATCTTGACTTCTGCTGAAGTTTGGTTCTTGTTCTCCACCTCAGCCTAAGAGAAGATCAAAGCTAGAGAATACACCTGAGGCATATTCAGCAACAAATAAAAACATACATGTTTAGGATCTCGATTAAATGTTGGGAGATAGTAGAGCATCCCAGGCTACTTTTACTTGAGATGATAGGCAGCAGAGCATAATGGGCAGATGGGACTTTATGTCCTTGCTGTATGCCTGCGTTCCTAGAGTAGTGTAGCTGAAAGCTGCCTGTTTTTGTAGGCTGCAAATGCCTCTATATGCCTGAAACTGAGGTCCATGGCATTTTTTTCTTCTGGAATTCTGCCTAGTACTCCAAATTACAGCTGGTTTCCAGCCCAGCTGAAGCAGCAATTCAAAAAGTAACCCTCCAACTGTTGATGAGTAAGAACCTGAAGTTTCTTTTAGATATATTCTGTTTACAGCTAACTAGTGTACTCACATAAAGGGACCAGTTCAATGAAGACATTTCCAGAGGTAATATGTGTGTGAAAATGCCATTTTCTACAAGAAATGTACTAGACTCATTTAAAGAAAGAATTTTTGAAGGAATGCCTGCAAATCCTGATTGTAATTTTCCATCAAAACAAGAATTGAGTAACCTCTAAGAAACCTTATTGCCTGTAATTACATGGTACAAAATCCAGCTGCCTTGACTGATATCGAGAAGGACATTGAAGTCATATCCTCTGTTTGGTTGATATATCTGTGCAAGCAGGTAACTGTAGTAGAGAGGTCAGGAAAACAGACTCAGGTTTCCAATTCAAATGCTCCAAGAACTTCTAGTACTGTGTGTTCCAAAGTGTGGTCAATAGGCACCTGCAAATGAATGGAGCAGAAAGTTTGAAAGTGTCGATTCCTGGGTCAGCAGCTACAGCTGCTTCTGAGGCCTTGATATGAATAGATGGCTTTGGAGTTTATTGCTGGGTCACCACAATGAGAAAAAAGGGTGAAGACCCACCTGTTCCTTAGTTTTCCCATAGGCTAGCCGGCCTGCTTTGCAAGGGCAAACTTTGAATGTATCAAAAAATCAATACAGTCTAAAACTCCAGACTCACTATTGATTGTGTCTTAGAAATTCTCCTCCTAAATGGTCTGCTATTTTTGTTCATAATTGAGGTTGAAGTCACTCTCTTTGGTACCTGTGGTCTCTGTCAGTTCATTCCCAGGTCCTCCCCCCCACTTCTGCTCACTGAAAGGAAATCTTTAACATTCTGCTGGAAATAGCAGGAATCCTTTCTCTGCCCCATATCTGCGAGAGTCCTATGCAGTCCTACCAGTAGTTGTCTCAATTACAGAATTTGGTTTTGTTGAAATATTGGAGCAAATGATTATGAATTTTTATAAGTAATATTTACCTTTTAAAAGGAGAACCTCAAGCTTACAAATACTGTAATACACTTGTCTGCATTTTCATCTGGTGAGATCTAAAACTTTTTTGTTTTAATTTAAAACTTTTTATTATTTACAATTTGTGGTTTTTTAGGACTGTAGTAAAAGAGTTGAAAACTTCTGCTGTACATAGGTTCTGCATTTCTTCAGCCATTTTTATTGTGAATGCAAGAAAACCAAATTTTAATTGACACTTGATTTAAGTTGAACAATAACTGAGTAACTAATAACTCCAAAAAACTCTTTTTTTTTTCTGGATAACATGTGTAAGATTTAAAGTAGTACAGAATTTAGATGGTCAGCTTGAACTTTCTGGGATTTCACATCACAATTGCGGTAAAAGAAACTCTGACTTAAAAAATAAAGCCTGTTTTTCATGGTGTTTATAGTGTTACCTGTATTTAAATCATGCAACAAGCTAAAGTGGATATGTTGTTCAACTCTGTAGAAAAATGTTCTTGCATGGAACTGTACCTGATCTACAATAGACTGCAGGGGAGAACAGTTTGTTCTCCTCTTATGCAGAAAATTCCATAGCATATGGAAAAACGTATTTTAAATATCAGGCTTCTGCCTTTTAAAAAAAATTCTTCTGACATATCTTCTTTGGATTCAGCATGCCAATGAGAATAGGAGCAAAAGCATAATGACCAACCTTGTAGAGAAGACTGCCTGATCTTATACTGAAGATTTTACTCTTCAGCATGTTGCATGGATATTACTTACAGATGAAGTGAGGATTCCTCTTGTCTTTAAAGACAGAGAAATGGATAATATGAAGTGCGAGAGTGAGAACTCCTGTGTTGTGTGGTTTTTGGATCTGGTTGTATTGGGTATATCTGTCTCCTTGGTCTCAAAGACTCCAGAGCCACCAACAGCTGTTCACAATTTGGAAAAAGGCTTTTGTATTTAAGAACTAGTATGCTGACCTTGGTAGCTGCCAACTGTAGTCTTCACATCTGTCAATTAGTCCAGAACTTTAACCATTGCTCTCTGTAATATACATCTCAAGTCCTCCATTAGTAGAACAAATTTGATCCCCTTAGCCTTTCTTCATGTTTTAACCCTAGTACTGCAAGAATTACTTCATTAGCGATTGTCTTACTTCTCCAAGGCCAAAGCAAAATTATTTATTCTCGCTGGTCCTTTAGAGCATTTGCAAGTGCTCTGATTTGCCAGAAATTCTGCATGCAATGCTCTGTGTTCTCAGCTTACTTTCTTTTTTTACATCTTTGTCTTCCAGTGCCTCATGCAAGATAAACTGTCTGATTTCTTAGGAAAGTCTACTCTGTTTAGTAAGGAACAGTTCCCAAATGCTATCAGCCTTAGCTATCAAGATATTTGCATACTAACACATGTCCAGAAGAACACAACACTTTGCCAGGCCTCATCACAGCTCTCTTTTCAATCTTGCTAACACTGCTAGTGATTATTATGCCTCTCTACTTTTGTGTGTCTGAGGCCAATGCAGTAGCACTGTTCATACCTGTCATGTTACCTCTTCCAAGGGCACAATAGAATCAGTTTTGTGCTCTTTTCCTCAGCACCAGAAAAAAAACCTTTGTGCACTCTCTGTTACTGGAGATTTGGCTCAGAAATCTCAGTGGGATATCGACAACTAATTTCTGTTTTTTTGCCCTGAAGGTACAATAGAATCATGTGCAGATCAGCATTCTAGATTCTTTCCTCATCTGTGGCCACTGTGATGTGCCAGATAGGATTTTCTGACTTGCTCTGTTTACTAGGAAGCAGGACAGAGGCCATGCTGTGGCTGGTCCTAGCAGTGCATCACTCAGTAGGAAAGGGAAGACAGGGGCTGTTCTCCTGGCTGAAGTTTTGTTCTTGGCTACAGCAGGCTTGTGTCACATGCCTTCCTGCAAAGGCTTTTGCCTGACTTGCAGTCTCATGGTCAATAGAATCCTATTTGGGCAGGCAGAGAAAAGCTGAGGGTCATTTAGCAGTGGAAGCCTGCACCCAGTTGGATAAAAACTGACCAGGGATGTGTGCTCTCTGCATTGCAGATCCTTCCAGGAAAGTGTGAGACTGCTGTGAGGGCACACCACCAGGATTTTCTGCAGTGTGTGCCTCTGAATGCCACCCTGACCTTCCTGGTGAGTGAGTTCTGATCCCTGCCTTGTAAGAAAAGAGAAGTTTATGAGCCAAACCTTTGGGCTAGTGGCATGGTCAGAGGCATAGATTTGGCTTGATAAACACATCTGTAGGCAATCTGTTCCTTTCAACTCTCACTCAATGTATGAACCAGCTCCCTTCTGAATGTCTCAGGCAAGCCCAAAAAACATTCAATGAGGTGTAACAGTCCACAAACACCATTTATACATAAACTATTACTGAGAACAGCAAAAGTAATTTGTGTGTGCTAAAATTTGTGTTTGTTAAAATATTTTCACCAAGGGAAATTTTTTTCTGGGAGCTGATTAACCAATGACATTAATACACTTTAACAGAGTTAATAATGACTTTAAAGTGTCACTGGTATTTTTGACATTGCACTGAAAGTAATGCAGTATGAAAAATATTAAAATAATAAATTTGACAGTTTCTCCTTGCTGCAAATAAAAAAAGATATCTTTTGTATTGAAGAGCAATTTTCATATGGGATATCTCTTGTTATTTGTAGAATAATCAGTCTGTATTTGATTTAATAGAATTATGGCTGCGGTGAGAAGAACAGTACATGAAGTTCAAAATGTACCATCTTTGTGTCATCAAAATTACACCTGAGTCATGAATCTAAAAAGTAATTTGACAGAAAAATAACGCATTTGATAGTAACAGAAAAAGCCTACTTCTTTCAGCACTTAGCAAAAGTAGGGGTGATGAAAAAGACACACATACTAGTACAAAATTCCTTGACAAAACCAAGACTATAGTTAATGTCAGTACTGAACAACAGAGTAAAAAGCTTTTCTCAGACTTTGCTATTTGTGACAGCCTTGGAGACTGAAAGTGTCAACCACTTCCATCAGTCCCTATTGACACAACTTTGGCCAGTAAAATGCTGTGTCCCCAGTGGCTTTTTTGTCCTGTAATTACACTGAGTGCAGCCTGCCAGTCCCCTCTTGGCAGTGACATTAATATTCAGGTGGTCTGTGGCCCAGCTTTGAATAGCACTATGTATGGATTTGTATGTGCTGTTGAGCTTCATCTTTTCCATGACAATCCAGAGTTCATCAGAGGATGGCTATTAGTCTAGGTAAGCCACCACCAGTGGAGTTACAGGATGCTGTTTTGTGGTTCCTTTTCTAGAAAGGCTGAAAAAAGGCTGACTCCTTACTGCAAGAGACAGATCAGAGAGTCCAGGCCTTTGCAGGAGAAGAAGGCTTTGTCCCCATTGTCTCCACTGCTGCTCCTGTGTGGGTCCTGCAGACAGCCCCTCATGCCTGTGTGTGTGACACTTGATGTTCACTTTGAACCACCACTCTGAGCTGCTGACATGCAGAGATCCTCAAGCTCTGCCAAAATGAAAGATGGACACACAAAGCTACTAGGGTTGAGGCTGGAGAACAACATTAGGCCCAAAAATAGGTCTCTGGTCACTGCAGAGTAAGAGTGAGCTGGTTTCAAATATAGGTTGTGCGGGCAAGCACACACTGCTAAATTGCTGGAAGGAGATGGTGGGTACTACAGTTATCTGTTTGTCATGTCCGTGTCACTAGTCCTCCAGAGAGTTTGCAGGCTTAAAGGATGTGATAACATCAATCAGAGGAAACATCAGCACAATCCATAGTTTTGTCCTGGTCCAGATACATGCCTACCAGAATCAGCTCCTGAGAAATCATAGTCTAGATGTCACAAATGCAGCATGGCCCTTAACAGAGGAGATGACACTGATTTTTGCCAGAAGCATAGTTAGCAGGTCCTTTGACTCTCATTCAGCTGAAGGAGGCTTGCTGATATCCCTTAAAATGGTCTGTGGTACCACAGCTGACCCAGCTAAAATATCCATTCAGGGTTATTTTAGCACCTGAACGTCTCTAGCTTTTGAGATATTAACAGAAGGGGTAAGCTTTGTTGCAAAGGGGACACTGGATTGTCAAACACACTACCAGTCTCCCCACTGCTTCCTGAGCTGAGAGAGAACTGTCTTCATCTTAGAACTGGGAAAATGCCTTCTCTTGCCTCCCTGCCTCCCACTTCAGTCTTCTGGCTCTTTGAAATCCATGTATGCAAACTGCTTGTGTATCCCCATCCTGTCTCATCAGCATGCAGTCCATTTGGCCATGTTCTTTTTACATCTATTTTTCACTGACATCCGTCTGGGGTGTGGCTGTCACCAGTGCTTAATCAGAGAGATTTTGTAAACAATGAGATGGAAACAAAAGCTCCACAACACTTCTCCTTCCCTGTTGTGAAGTTCTTCCTTGTCTTTTGATTGTTTGATAGTATTTTCTTTGAAAGGAGAAAAGAGAGATACAGCTCAATGGAGACAGACATGCAGAAAAGAAACAGTATTCTTATTAAAAATTTGAGGTTTCTTGATAGTGAAGTGTTTGGTACTGAGAACAAATATCCTGAGTTATATAAAATACATATGCAGGCATCATCCACTATGCACAAGTCAATGTGGAGCAAACAGACATTTAAGAATATTGTTTGTGCCAATCTCATCCAAGTGTCCTAAACTATCTTGTTCAGAAATGTAACAGGAGCCATTGCAGCCTTCCACTCCCCTTTCTCTGTCTTTCATGAAAACTTGGATTTAGGAGGACCCGCTTGATGCTGGATTTGCCATGAAGGATGTGACATGGTCCAATACATGACCATGGGTGTGTTGTAGCATATCCAACTCACCACTCTGAAGTACTGCCTGACAGTCTTATTTCTGCCTCAGTTTTTTACCATCTCCAGGACTCTATGCTGTTGCTGTTGAGGCTACTCAGAATGCCCAAAATTAGTTGTCTAAATATAACACAGTTTCTGTGCTTTCTGTATTTCTGAAGGGAGAACAAAAAAGTGCATCAGCAGAAGCAGCAGTCTGCTGAATTTTTCATGTTCTCCCTGATAACCTGTCCTCTGCAGCCATGATACATTAAGGTGAACATTCCTAATACAATATAAATATTTCAGCACATGTGCAGAGAAAGGAGGGAGTCTTCACTGTAGATAATCTATCTTTTGACTATGGATACATTTAGAAATTGTTCATGTTGGACAAAATTCCTCAATGGTCATTTCTAAATAGCTGCCCGTACAAACCAGCTATCAACAATTAAGTAGTTTTGAAATTAGTCAGACTTAGGAGGACAATGCAGACTTGTTTGAGTACAGCCTTCTAAGAATGAGAGAAAATACCTAAGCAAGAGAAGGAATATTTTTGAGATATTTTCTACTAAATAAGACTTTTAATTTTTTGTTTTCTTTGGTAGGGCAGCAAAGAAATGCTCATCAGTACAAGAATACAACCAGAAGCTAGAGGAGGTAGACACTTCACTATGAAGAGGATTATTTGGGTCATCTAGCCTGATGATGTCCATAAAATTGTACTGATAATAGCAGTTGAGAGCCTCTCTCAATATCCTGCTTAAAGTTCTCAGGCCCCCCACAAAGAAGATTTAAATGTGTATCTCTTCAAGTGGCAGAGCTGAGCTGTTTAATGCAGTTTGTAATAGCCAGGTCTTTAGGTTTAAGAATGAAACTATTTTATTTTCAGCATTTTGCACCACAAACTGGAAGATCCTTAGGGTCCTACTAGGTCTCAAGGAGAAAAATTGCTAGTTCAGATCAACTGCTTCTTTGAGAGCATATATTTTGATCAAAACCGAATCACAGAATATGCTAAATTGGAATGGACCCATAAGGATCATGAGTCCAGCTTCTCGCCCTGCACAGCACCATCCCCAAGGCTCACATGAGAACATGTGCTTCCTGAACTCTGCCAAGCTTGGTGCTGTGACCACTTCCCTGTTTCACTGCCCAACCACCCTCTTGGTGAAGAAACTTTTCCTAATACTCAACCTAAACGTCCTCTGACATAACTTCAGGCCATTCCCTTGGGTCCTGTCACTTGTCACCACACAGAAGAGATCTGTCTTTTCCTCTTCTTTTGGCCTCAGGAAGAAGTTGTAGACTGCAATGAGGTCTCCCCTCAGTCTCCTCTTCTCCAGGTTTAACAGACAAAGTGACCTCAGCAGCTCTTTATAGGGCTTCACCTCAAGGCCTTCACCACCCTTGTCACCTTCCTTTGGATGTTCTCTAATGGTTTAATGAATTTCTTGTATGGTGGCACCCAAAACTGCACAATAACATGACTGTTTTTAATGTGGAGAACACCTAGTTCTCTCAGGAGGACACCTGCTTCTCACCAGGATTCCACTCTCAGCAAGACAAGGTGAGCGCTAGCTGGCTGTTGGTTGAATGGGTTGGGCTTTGTCAAAACAAATGCCGCTCTCTGCCTTCCTGCAGCTGAATGGTGCAGACCAGCTGTCCTGTAGTGAGGCTGAGAGGAAGCTGTCCATGGTAAAATCTTCTGAATAGAGACCTGTAGTGTAAGGGATCCATGGATCCATGGATCTATGGAAAGATCAGAGTCTTTAATAACTAGAGAAGTTATTCAGAGAATTATCAGTCGTGGGCAAATTTTATAAGAAATCTCTGCCTTCCTTCTTGTTTCTACCCATTGCTCTTTACGAAAACATGAGAGAGAATAGTAGTAAAATAGAAGTTGTTAGAGGATGATTCTACCTGATTCCAAGGGATCTCAGCAGCTCCCATAAGATGTGAGTGTTGAGGGAAGTGAAAGAGCCCTTTCAGCATGGAGGACAAGAATCAGGGATGGATGCTGAATCAGTGTCTCTTATCACTGCAGAGGTTCAGGTGCACTCTGCACTGTAGAGTGGTGTAGCAGGGCTGCACGAAACCCATACTTTTAGTGTTAGTGTTAAGGGAAAAATTCCAATGAGCATTTTTAGGAGTGTGGAGGAACTGTGTACACCTTGACATGTCTTGATATTCAGAGTAATTAAGATCACTGTTTAATCAAAAGTCTTTGAGTTAAAAATCCAGCAAACCAAGCCAACCAGCAAAATTTAATGAATATGCAGGATTGTAGGATCCAGACAGTGGTGTTCAGGCTGACTACAGGGCAATTCCCTCCAGATTGCAGGATTAAAAAATCCCAGAGAGAATAAGATAGATCACAGAATCCTAGAATCATATAAAGGTTAGAGTTGTAAGGGACCTTAAAGTTCATCTAGTTCCAATCCCCCCATCATGGGCAGAGACACCTCCCACTAATCCAGATTACTCAGAGCCCCCATCCAACCCAACCTTGAACACCTACAAGAATAGGGAGTTCCCAGCCTTTCTGGGCAATCTGCTCAGTGTCTCACCACCTCTAGAATAAAGAATTTTTTCCTAACCTCTAACCTAAACCTATTATCTCTTTGTTTAAAGCCTATATGTCCTCTCAAGCCCTGTAAAAGCCCCTCTCGAGCCTTCCTGTAAGCCCTCTTCAGGTGCTTTATGGGTCAGGAAGATTTTCATGGCTTCTATCAAATCCAGGTATGTCTGTTGCTGCAAGGCATCAACAGGATGGGAGGAGGAGGAATTTTGATGTCTCCCTTTCTTAGAAATGATGCTGATAAAATGCTGTGAAGACTTCCTGCATCTTGCCTGCAGCTTCCCCAAGTAATTTCCCTCACTTCACTCCCCTGCAGAAGCAAGTGACATTGCAAGCATTTATCTGTGCCTCATCCAGCCCTCTGGCCTTTCCATCCTAGCCCATTACTCTGCAGGAGAGGCAGGCTGGTCTGTGAGCTGCTAAAACTGTTGTATGCACCATGTCATTTGTCTGTCAGAGAAACTGTGATGGAAGGTGCAGCGTACAAAATAATCTGGCCATTTTATGCTGTTCTGTAGCTGTTAGGGAGTGAACTTTGCTTAGAGGAGAAAGGTGGGGCCCCCTTCTCTTCATTTGAGCATCCCAGATTAAGAACTCTCCAGAACTTCTGTAAACACAAGTATGTACCTGTACAACTTTAAATCCTGATTGCAGGCGTGGTTGTGTTTGCAGGATTTTCTCAAATCTGGCATTGGTTCCAGATTATCCTTGGGTCTGGCAGCAGGCCAGGTAGATTTATTTAGTAGCTATAGATGCCTGCAAGGCTGCAGCAAAACTGTTACATAAAACCAGTAAAATTCCCATGCAAGGAAGATGAGTGTGCCATCACCAGTTAGGGGGCTGCATTTAAGATGAAGTCTGCACTACCTTCAGTGCATGGAATCCTGCTAGCAGTGTTCCCACTGAGGAACATGGATCTTTGCTGCTGTCAAAATAAGTAAGGATGTGGCAGAACTTTTTGTGGTTCCTTCTCCAGGTACTCATCTGTGGGGAAGAAACGAGGTGAGAAGCTTAATTTGTAGCTCAGGTGATAGATGGTGTACATCAGAGGTAGTTCAAGGTTGCTGCTCTATCTGGCATCTTAGCTCTGTAATGAGATGAACTGTGCTGAATTCAGAACAAGGGTGTCATTTCTGCTCTTGTGCAAAATATATACCTTCCCTTTGGACACAAATGGCTGAAAGTCAGTGGAGAAGGATGTGCCTTAGCACATCTTACTTCTCAGTCTTCTCTCCCATTGCACAATGGACTTTACACAGATTTCTTGCATCATCCCTTTTATCCTGCTTTTACTGTATCATCTGTTTCTGAGATGTATATTTCATGGATCTCTTAGAAGACTCTGGTTCCATATTCCAAGAGATACCTGCTATACATTTAATTAGCATATGACATAGCTTTTCCTTAACCATCCACAGAATAAAATTTTGGTCCTGCACAACTGTTGCCGCCTTCATAATACAGTTTTAAATCTATTTTTAAAAATGGCTAGAAAACAGATTTTATTTTTTTTTCAAAGTCTGTTGTAATTTTATAATTGTGCATACTTGGCAAGTGTGATTGTGTTGCTATAGTGATCCTAAATTATGACCAGAATGAATTTTTACTCAAGGCTTATTTAGAACTCATCTGGCTCAAAGCCATCTTATCTACTTCTCTGAACCCTGGAAGAAACATTTGAATCTCCACACACATTTTCTCTGATCCTTCAGTTTTACAGTAATCTCATTGGTGTAATTTTGGAATAATGTTCTTTAAATGAGTTCCTGAAATACATTGGAATTAATCAAAACTAAAACTCCGAGTGGTTGGTACAGTACCAATTCCAAAAGTCTAGCAATCAGGAAGTTCTTCTCATCTTGTTGCCAGAGAGGATGAGATGTTAGTCACAACTTCAGATGGTTCTGAAGTCAGAGCAGTCAAACCTTTAACTGGACAATGGGAAGTGGCAATAAAAAGAGTCCTGTTTTTTCAAAGAGCCTTTGTTTTTTACTGTACAATGTATGGGGACTCTTTGAATCCATGTGTAAGGATTCTCTTTTTCATGGGACAAGAGTGAAAAAATATCAGGCCTCCTTTTATAAACTCCAGGCAACTGTGTCCTTGGCTTATCATCCAACACTGAGATTCCTGTCTCCCTGGATGACAGTGATAGATGGATTGTACCATGAGTATTGGATTCTCAGCTTTCTCTATCAGAAAATCCTTGGATGAAATCTCAAATCCAGAGGCTGGCAGTCATTGTGGTCTTGTCCAGTATTGCCTATATCAAGCATCTTGCCAGAGAATTCTGTGGGCCTTTGGAAAGTAGGGAGGGCTAAGGAGGGTTATAGCTGTCCATGTCTTGGAAGGGACCTGGACAGTACTCTAAGTCTTGCTGTTTCAGAACTGCCTTTTAGCATGGGGTACAGACCATCAGAAAGAAATTTTAGACCACAGGACTGTTCCTCAGATGGGGGTCTCACATATATTTTTATTGCTGTGCTTTATGATGTGCTTTTTACTGCTGTATACCAAGGTCATTTTTTCTGTTCAACGGACTTTCTTAATTTTCTTCTTGAGCTCTCCGCTTCCCAGGCCAGACATTCTGGCAATAACTCTGTCCTACGTAGCTGCACTGCAGAGTGAATCAAGGTGTCATTACCTCTGCTTAATTCTATTCATAATGTTGTGCTTGCTACCATGTTGGAAAGGTCAGTTTGACAATATGGGGTTTATGAGGGATAAAATACACAAACTATTGACTTCCACCAGCTCTGTACTAATGTACTTAGTCCAGCAAAACAGGCAAGGAATACCAAATACATAAGCTTGCTTATAGAAGCTGCATGGCTGATAATGTCATTGATATCAATTTAGCTTTGATCTTCAGTTTTGTATTCTGTTACTTGTCTGTAGGACATGAAGCAGGAATGGCTTATGTATGGATACAGGCTACTTACAGCTCACAGTAAGCTTAAATGTGCACTTAACAGACTGTGTATCCCTGAAGTTACTGGGGTAGAAGGGAACTAGTTAAATATTGTACAATGTATGGGAATACTTTTAGCTTTCTTAGGTGAAATTAGCTATATTCCCCTTTCCATCAGTTAATATCATACCACAGAACATGTGATCCTTTAAAGGAAAAAGTTCAGCAGAAACATCATTATTTTGTACTAGTGCTGTTTCTTTAATTAAGTTCTAACACTGAAGCTGATGGACGGTGAATGAACTTGGTCATTTTTGGATAGATTGAAAAATCAATGAAACAAGCATTAATGGTTTTGTGAAGAAATAAAATTGGAAATGTGGAGAGTTAGACTTGGTTGGCTGCCAGATGACCACAAAGACTGTCTCTCACTCTTCCATCTCAGGAGGATTGAAGGGGAAAATAAAATAAAAAACCATTTTGTGAAGATTAAGAAAGATCACATAGCAATTATCCCTAAATCCACCGCAGAAGGGAAAGAAACAGTTAAAAGTAGATGCATAGAGTTGTCCTTCTTGTTTTGCTGTTTTTCTAACTGACAACTTCAATAATTTTAGGTCCTTGTGTCAGAATTGATATTGCCTCACATGCTCCTGCATGTAAGTAAATGGTAAAATTCAACAATTTTAGCTGAAAATAGGAGCTGGGTTTTCCTGTTTTAAATGCAGACAATATGGTTTTTGGTTGATTTTTGAAGCTTTACCAGTTAGCCCCCAAAACGTAGCTTTATGTAATTTAATACATTACTTTATGCAATGTTTAAATGTGGGATCCAAACTGTCCCAAGAGGTCTAACAGTGCAGTAACACTGCTCATGCTCTGGACAATGAGGAAGTCAGGTCTCTGAGACATTCTGCAAAATGCATGCAGTGTAGACATACCCTACAATGAACAGACTGAACACTCAAGCTTAGAGGTCTTGTCCAGGCTGAAATATGTATTATATAATTACTGGCCCACCACGGACTGACTGCTTCAGGCCCAGAAATGTAGCAAACACTTCACAATTCAAGCTCAAGTGAGCAATCCACGAGCCAAAAGGCATGCAGTAATTAAGTGACTTACCAAGGTCATTTTGGGAGTTGGTTTTAGAACCAGGGATTGCAGCCAGTTCAATAGACTGAATTGCAATGCCCCTGGCAAAATTCTTGAGCTGCTTGTTGGCCGAAGTCAAAGCAAGGACTGCTCCCATGCAGCTCCTTCATCACTACCACACATAAACTTGGCCTGGTAAGATGCCAAATGGTGGAATTCTACCAGCCAGGCCACCCGCTGGTCCGAGAGGTGTAACCTAAAGGATATTTTTACACTGAAGAGCAAAGCTGCTGCTCTTGTCACCTGTTCTTGCTAGCTGCTGGTATCCAGCAGGTACACCTGCCAATTCATTCTCGCACCTGCTTTACTCTTAACTTCTTGGTGAAGGAAGGGTCTGTGGACAGAAATAGCTAAGTAATGACTGTTGTTTATGCCTTCAAGCAAAGATCTCAGTGCCATTCAGGCACTTCCAGACCCAAAGCATGTAGTTGTATAACATCCATTTTAAAACTCAGGGAACAAGTGTGGGAGTTAAATAGGGGCATCAATGCCTTGACAAGACAGTATTTTCTTCCCAATGCACTTTCTTCTCCAGGCAACTTCCATTTAAGTCTCTGCTTGGAAGAAGAAGCAGTCTTGTACAAGACAGGTTGAGCACTGCTCCTCCTTTGAACCTCCTTGAGAGCACTGAGCAGCTGTGCTGGTCCTACTCACCATTTCAGAGGGTTTGACCACTACTTATTCTCATGTCAGTCTGAGGTGAAAGGGGGAGACAGAGGAGAAGTAGAAACATCCTTATCAACAGAGAAACAGATCGTATCTGAAACCCCAAGGTGGAAAAATACTCAAAGGCTTTGGTATTTTATCCTGCCTTCAATTTCACAGACCATGCTCAAAATTGGAAGGAAGAAAGCTGTGCAATGGACAAGACACAACAAATGCTGGACTATTAACTGAGGACATTGGCAGATCCTAGAGAAGTGTTGAGCAACTTTTCCCTAGGGTTATATTCATATTAAGACTCTTTGTAGCACCTTTGCTGTAGTATCAAATGGCTTACTGTGGGTCAGCCACTTAATTGCCATTGTAAATTGTTCTCAGGTACTTACAATGTTTAATTAACTATCAAATTGAAAAGGTATATAAGGTCTGTAACGCTTGGGTAGGAAGGTGTAGGTTATTTTTCTGAGAGAGTATTCCACTTAATTATCTACTCTTAAAAAAATTTTACCAATAAAAAAGCTAATTGCTAAATGAGGACAAACGAATGAGGGATTTTTTACTGAAGAACAGGCAAACTGTCCTTTTGTGCAGGCCTCATGAAGGGGCAGTTTGTATATTTTCAAAGTCTCTGCCTTGCAGCAGAGATGGGACAGTGAATTACAGTACTATGGGCCTGTCCTGTGTCCATCCCTCTGTTCAGAAGGCAATGGATTGTCCGTCTCTGAACGTTTAAGTGTGAGGTAAACGCAGAAACAAAACAACACCATCAGTGAAATAAACTTAAGATTTTTAAATGGGGTGCAAAAAGCAGGTTGTCAGCAATTTCTCTTCTGGGACTGCTATTCTGTCTTAGACACACAACTGTGCTGTAGGTGCTGTCCCCTCCAGTCCAAGTTAGGCTGGCACCACAGAGGAACTTGACTCTTGCGATGCTGTCCCACATGCTTAGACACTGCTGGGCAGCTCTATGGGAACAGCCCTGTGTGTGATGATGAAGGTCTCTGTGGGCCTGTTATCCACTATGGCTCTTGTTTTCACTTGGTCTTACTTTCTAATGTAGTGGGCATTAATCTCTAGGTGTTTCTTCAGTGAAAGTTCTTACCCATCACTGGATTAAAAGTAATTGTCTGGCTGTACCATTGAAACCTCCAAATTCGGATGAGTAGGTATCCTTTCCTCTATTTTACTGAGCCATATTTCCAATTTTATCCAACAGTGAAAAAAATTTATATTTTTAAATATGGCAAGGTTAGATTCTTACTTAATATCGTTAATACATCAGCTGGGACTTTAAAGAAAAGCAACAACAACAACAACAGCAACAACAACAAAAAGGAGACATGTTATGAAGAGCTGAGAAATTAATAGCCCATCTACTGCTCACCAAAAGCATGGGGATGTTTTCCAGCTAACTGGTCTACAGAAAAATCTATTGTCTAGATCAATTTTCTTAAGGCACGATTCTCACTTAAAACACACACTCTCTTAAAAAATTAATTAGATTTCTTTTTTCTTCCCAGATAATAATCTTAACTTCTATTGTAATACCCAGCATTTAAGTTCTCTAAATTCCTAAGTTTTACACCTCTGGGAATAATGGATTATTTTGTTTTGATGGCAAACACAGAACCATTGAAAAATAATTATTTTCTGGGTGCCATATATATTTTGTTCATCGTAAACTCTACTATTCTATTCCCCTTTCCAGAGTGTTCTACAGTATTTTCCTGTATATTTTTCTCCATTCAGATTGGTTTAAAAGCAAAATTATTTGCTCAAAATCAATATCTGGAATGTTTCCTTTATAAAAAGAGTATGTTAATGCAATTACAATTTAAACAAAAATTGTGATGTAATTTCAAGCCTTATTTAAAAAAAAAAAAAAAAAACAAACCTCCAAAAAGCTGTGTATCCTTAAGAATGTACTTTGCAGTAAATTCTCTCTTTTCAAATTCTTGCCCAGCTGTACTCTGTCCTGTCTGATCTTAGAGGCGAACTTGGAATCATCAACATTGTTGTAAAATGTTATTTCACTGTGGTTTACAGTGCAAAAGCAGGGCCTCAGCATAGCATTGAAGGGACACAAGGACATCCAGCTGATAAAGTATGGAACAGGGTTGTAAGCCCATGAGTCATCTATAAATCTGCAGCACCACCTCATTGCTTGCGAACTTACAAATGTTGTCGAGGAAAATGCATCACCTCAATGAGAACAATAAAACCTAAGGACCTCTATATCCTTAAGGGAAAATCTTTTACTCTGTGATGCCTTGGTATGCAAATATGGCTTTGGGATGAGGCATGTCCCTGGCACTACAAAGTGTTGGAAAGGGTGTTTCCTTGGAAAGAGTGTTGGGTTAGCCTGTTCATCTGGCCTCACCCTTGACATCAGCACTGCAGTTTGTTCAGGGAATGTTGTATGTTAGATGTGCCCCTCAGATCATAGAATCACAGAATATCTTGAGCTGGAAAGGACACAAAATGGTAATTGATGTCCATCTCCTGGCCCTGCACAGCACACCCCAACAATCCTACTCTGGGCCTGAGAGCATTGTCCAAATGCTCCTTGAACTCAGACAGGCTTGGGGCTGTGACCAATTTCCTGAGGAGCCTGTAATTTAAGACTCTGAATGCTTTCTGTCTTAAATAAACCAGCACCCATTCCTCATCACTGCTAGGTTTTTGGCAGTGCTGTCTCTTACAAACCCACAAAGAAAGTCAACCACTTCTGCACCTACAGAAATAATGCGACTTATTGCATGAGATAATACAAATCAAATGTTTACACATAGTGTAAGAGGAATGACTTAGACCCTGGAAGAGTCAATGATGCATCTGTTCCCTAGAGCTGGGATCTCAACAATGAAAATCACTGGGTGATTACATTTAATTATTTGACTATTCAGACGCTCAAGTTTGGAGACAAATTAATCAGCAGACGCAGGTATAAAGTAATGCTTTTTAAAGGAAGAAAACTGCAGCTTTGTGGACTGCATCATATCCAGGTCCAACAGTGGGCAGCAAGAACCAATTTGGAGTATACTAGGCATTCGCTTAAGGCCTTTCCCCAGGCAGAATTGGAACGTCCTGTAAAAATTTTACCCCTGTTCAGTGCTTATCTATTCTCAAATGTTTCTAAATTATGCCAGAGGGAGCATGGAGAGTGTCTGTTCCCTTCTGAAGGAGAAATTTGAAATGAGAACGGTTTTGCATACGGTATTTGGTCTTTATTTAGGAAAATTTTGAATGAAACTGGTTTATTTGTTTAGCTATGTTATGCTTTTAGCTTTTATAGCGAGAGAAAGAAGCAAAAATGAAGTAAGAGAAGGAAAATTCATGTGGAGTGATTGTAGTCATATTAGTCAAACTGGAATTCATGGGAGATTTGTATATATACCTGCCTGAAGAATCTTGTGTTCAAATTGACTCAAAGGAAAAGCATTAAATCGTGCAAGATGAGAGATGGGGAAATGGCTGAAGTTACACTCCTTGTCTATTTTGCTTTCTTTCTTAAGAGAGAAACTATATTTCATGTCATACAGTGAAAACTGACTTAATATACACCAAAGAGGATGACTGCTTTAAAAACCGCACAGATTGTGAATTGTATTTTAGAATGTGATATGAAGAAAGTAATTGCTTTACATGAGCTACAGAAACGTCTGATACAGTGGTAAAGGATAAATAATATGTTAAAGGGAAGAATCACTTAGGGTTTTGTGGCCAGGCTGTTGTTCATGATCCATGGCAAGTTTATATGTGTTTAACCACAATGCATCAACCTATCAGGTGCATATGGCAAAGAGCAGCACACCTGGATAAAAGCCACTAAGGTGCTTCACCTTGGGGTGTTGTCTGCCTCTCCCCTTTTGTGTTGCTTCTACCAAGTCTCTTAGCTCTGGATGGCTCTATTGGCACGTACATTATTCCCTTCAGGCACTCTTGAGTCACAATGGTTCCCTTGTCACTTGCTGGGCATCTCTTGAAGCGGTTACGGTTGCTGGAGTTATCAGGGAAACCGCAGTGCACTTGGATCTTGTGCATCCTACTCCACAAAGGCCATTCACAACAATATCACAAAGTCCTAGCTCCTGTCAGCCTCCAGCTCTCCTCTTTGTCATTCAGCTGCTGATAATCAACAACAGAAGTGAACAATGTTCTCCCTTGACAGCTGCACTGAGTTCTTTCTAGAATGTTTTGGGTGCCATCCACTTCCAGAGCAGATAAAATCTATGATCCTCACAAGCAGAACTTATCTCCAGGGGAAACAACTGTATGAGACATCATGCCAGCAGTCTTGAATTCAGGTTGCTCCTGGCACACCAGGAAAAGGAACCTGGTGGGTGCTAATCTGATTTCCCTTCATGAGTATTACTTGGCAAAGTGGTCCATCAGAAATCTGGGAGCATTATGATTACAGTGAGGGATCTGTCATGACTTCCCCAAAGGACTGCATTGACACTGACTGCTAGCTTCTCTTGCTACATCCTTCCAAGACTGAGCTATCTCATTGCAAGAAAGGGACAGATTTTCAACTTGGCCAGGAGATTTCTTCCGGGTAGAAATCTGGACCAGAAAGATAACCACCAAACCACATGGCCATGCAAAGGTAAGAACACATATTCTTGACTATGAAGCTTCCAGAAAACCTCATACCAATTTACCTTTTCTTTAACAAGTCTAATCTAAATTAAAATTATATATTTTATTAGAAGTATACATGTATTTATTTAAAAATAAAATAATTTTGGTCTGGAACATTCACAATATGAAGAGCATGGTTAATTGTTTAAAGTCACTTTGGTAGAAGAGTTAGACTTCTCCAAATACCATGTTTATCCTTGTTCTGCTTCCTGAATGGCTTCAGATGTATCTTCCTGTGGAAGTAAGAGAAAAAAGGAATTTGAAAAAACAGGAAAATGTTTTTTAGCACATGACAGTGCAGCAGAAAGAAAACAAAATAGCTCTACGATGCAGTTTTCCCGATACTTCTGTTGTGTGATAGTGTTGGTGACCTGCAGTAACAATTGCTGATTCAACACAGCCTGATGCAAATCTCAACTTGCTTATTTGGGTGACTGAGCATTGACTTGTGGGGAGACAGCGTGACATGTTGAATCATTATATCTGCTTTACAAATCTAGGCTGTGCCCTAGTCAGGTCCCCACTTTTCTTAGACATTTATGCCCATGGATAAGCCCTCTTTGGTACAATGTGGCTATGGTATTTTACACTGCCATAGGTTCTTACAAATAATTTTGACTTTTACTATTCCCTGTTAGACTCTCTATAGTGGGGAGATTGGTTTTCCCACTTTTTTCAGATTTTGTAATGCCCTGCTTAGTTATTAGGTAGTGAGGCTCAATGGGAAAGACAAACTAGGGTGACTTTTTATAGCTGTTGAATTTTTAGGACAACCTGTATCACACTAGTCTCAGACTCAGGAAGCACAGGAACATTTTTAGCTTCAGTTCATAGTTTAGAAATGACTGAATGTCCCTCAATTCAATAGCAGTTGTCAAACCTAGTAGAAGATCAAAAGGAAATGGAAATCAGGATGACTGTTTTGTGTTCTGACTTGTGCAATGAACAACGGTGGATATATGCTGATTCACATAATGTTTTATTTTCTCTTAGTAACCAGCACCTTACACTATCCATATTATGTTTTTTAATCCTTGGCTCTAATCTAGAGTGAATGAAATTTTTCTGTATCTGTGAATCTTGGCATAGTTTGAGACATCAGAGTCCAGACATAAAAGATGGATGCACCTCATATTGTATTGGCTCTTTCTTCAAGTGAATGGTGCCTCTTCTATCCTCATTATCCCCTTGAGCCAATTATGCTCATTTATTCATATGGTCACAGCTCTGCAACAGTCCATCTGTTACACAGACATGCTGATATTAAACAACCTGCTCTCCTGCATTGCCTAGGAGAAATTCAGGACACATGATTCCTTACCAGAAATTATGTTCTGATTTGAGAAGTGCCCATGTGCTTCATATCTTTAAGAGAGAGGACATTTTTAGTAGAAGCACTGGCAATGAAAATCTTCCTATGTGGAGCCCACTACAGCATGACCAATAAAATACTTTACTGAAAGCCAGCAGATGCTTTCTAATGAATTTTTTTAGTGGAAGCAAAATCATGCAGTAGAAAACTGCTGGAAAAACAGGGCTTGGTTGTCTGTGTGTATAATGGCAGCAGGATGGTGAGAAAGAGCTTTGAGATATTCTACTTGAAGGAGGATTTGAAATAAAACAAAAAAAATTGTAGAGTATGAAAATCTTGTGCAAATGGGTATGTAGGGACTAAGAGGGTGGTGAGAATGGGGGTTTTAATAGTTACTAATATAAATTCCAGAGGGATTTCATATGGTCAAGGTGATGTATTGCATTGACATCTTTAATAAGTTACCTGCAGTCTGGTATGATTTCATACACAGGCCAGGTTGATAAGCAAGGGCCAACACTGGTAGGATGGATGACACAAAGGGACTGACCCCATTTGCTTTCAAATCATAGGCAAGGTCACCAGAAAATAACAGGTCACTCTTCCAAATGAAGAAAATGTTGCATTTGTTAATTAAAAAAAAAACGACTGGCAAAGTTACTCTTTTCAAAGCATGCATTCCTGTGCTGCTCTATTAACTACCCCAGTACTCTGAGGGCTAGAAATAACCTTTTTCAAATGGAAGTACAGTCTCATATGGCTTCAGGAATCTAGAATCTGGGTCAGAGAATGGAACAGTAAACACTGTAAAGTGGATATGTGTCATATATCCTGACAGAAGAAAAATTCTCACCAGGAGCAGTAATACTAAAATTATTCTAATACTCACTGTCAATTAAGATGAGGCCTCCACCTACACAGAATTTCAGGTTGCTGCTTTCTGTAAACATCTCTTCTCCAGATGTTAACGCAATCTGGAATGTCAAAATCAACTAGGTATTATGGTCATACTTTGTCAGATATATTCTTGCAAAGACCAATGCTTGTATTTCCCTGAACCCCCATTGCCTGCAAAATTCAGTATGGAACAAGACCATATGACAATATCAAGAGGCAGGAAATACCAAGACTTTTATGATAGCTCAGGCATTCAACTCTATAGAGCAAAGAGAAAGGATGATGCTTTCCACTGCCCAGTGCTGGCCACAATACATCCCCAGGAGCAGTGTGGAAAAGTTTCTATTCAATGTAGAATTTAGAATTCTCTCAGACGAAACAGACTTGCTTTTGGACTGTGTCTTCAGTAGTACAGCCCATGATTTTCCTGCATTGAAAGTGGTAATGAGTAGAATAAATATCTGAGATGAGGGAAAGACTCACTGCTTAAATGACTCTCAAAGTAAACCCACTTGAGGTAATGCTGCAGATTCCTACCACCAAAATGTTTTGCTGCTGACTGCAAGAGGGCTGTTTTGCCTAGACATGTGCTCTGGTCCCAGGTTCTGGGACCAGCAATCACCACCTCACAGTTCCTATTAGAACTAGCTCCTATTCCTGTAAAGACATGTGGGCGTGATCTGGGCTCTTGATTTCTAGTCAGTCTTCTTTATTTTGGTGATGTTTTTAAGGACAAAGTAGTATCTGAAACTAAAAATACACAGTACATTTTGTCATGACTGCAAGAGAACCAGCCAATAAACACTTCTGAGAATTTTTTCAGTGGAGATAATTTTTCTGCTCCTCTTTTGTCATCTTATTCAGAAATATCTGTATTTCATAAATAAGCAATAAAAGTTATAGATCAACATTTAACAGGCAACAGCCAATGTTATAGCTGAGCAACAAATGTTGTGCCTCTCCAGTGAGGAGGGAAGGTGTGGTGTCCCCCAGCTCATCCACCTTAACATACACGATCATCTTCTCCCCTTTTCTTATCAGTCATATTGGAGCTTCTTAGTTGTTTGTTTTCTGGTTAAAATATATGTTGCTGAAACTGCTGATCTCACGCTTAAAAAGTTTAGTAATTTCTTATGCTACCTTCCTTCAACAAGGAAAACATAAAACCAAAACCGAACCACAAAAGCATGACAAGCTGAAAACACACAATGTTTTCCTAGAAGTCTTAATTTCATTGTACAGTTTTGGTCCTTGTGTCCGTGCATGAGGTGCTGAATGCAGTTTATCATTTATGGGATGCATAAATAAAAGTCATTAGATCTATTTGGGCACTGCCAAGAGGTGCCCACGCTTCACCTGCTGGGATAGCCCCATTTCTTGTTGTGGCTGCTCTCAGGCTGCTGCAGACAAAAGCATGCCATGCACAGAAAACAGCTTTCTTATGAGACAGATTGGCCTGCTCTGGCTGGCTGCAAAGCACAGTATGGTCAAACCAGCTGTGCCCACATTAATTCTAACTGTGATCCAACACATCAATGAGAAACTTATGCAAGCCCTCTCATTATGCTCTATTTATATTTGCAATCTCTTTTATGAAGGTCTTTTTGCTGCCCATGTTGCAAATCTGACACTAGATACCTCTATCTCTGAACTAATATTGCAGCTGCTTTTAGAATGCAAACCAGCTCAAATACATCCAGATGCCTCTGTGTTTCTACCCTGTGAGAACAGAGAAACAGAGACTGTACCCAAGGCTTGGTGATCAGATTAAATTATTTCTGTTGTTTCCTTCTTGCCTTAGGTGTATCTACTTGACTATTGAGTGTCATTGTGATCTCTCAAGTGAAGTGGGAAGGTGGTTTTGGTCTCCCTCAGCCACCCACTTGAACGTCCCTTCATTCCTGTGAGGTAAGAAGACCTCAACTCTGCATCCTGTTTTTTACCCTCCTTAATCTGGGATGTAGCTGAAAGGCTGGCTTTTCACAGCAAGCCTTGACAAGGTGACAAAACCCAGTATCTATGAGCAAAGATAGCCATATTTTATATTGATGTATGAACCACATGCTAGAATGCCATGACTAACTCTGTCCTTTGGAAGCAACTTATCTTCCTCTGAATTGGCCTTTTCATTTTGTCAGCTCACCTTGATCCTATAGAACAAAGGCTAAGGAGAAGAAATAATTTCCCTTTTGCAAAGTATATGCTAATCTTCTTTTGGAAGTTTAGGAATTAATAATTGTACTGATGTCTGGTTCCTTGGGTCTCTTGCTACAGTAGAGTCAGTTCATACTGCACTGAGATTTCCAAATTCTCAAGGCAGCTGTCTCGTACCATGCCTGGGAAGGGGAAGGCATTTGCAGAAAAGGCTGCTAGAGCAAACTTTCCCTTGCTTGCTAAGAGGAGAGTGCAGTAGGTGAAGCATCTTTTTTACCCACTCATCTTATGATGCTTCAAGGGCAAAACCAGCCAAACTCCCAGGTGCTGAAGCTGGCATACAAAGACTGTATGTGACTGACTCTGTGTTCTCTAGAGGAAACACAGTGGGAAATGTCAGGTATTTAATACCTGAATAATGCACTAAGAATGGGACAACACAGCCTTTTGCTTCCTCCTATGCATTAAACTTGAAAGCAGCTTCAGAGATATGGTTTTCAGGGCCTCTTTCAGGTGCTAGATTATACTGGAGTAATCCACTCATTAGAGTGCAGAGTTTGAGTAATCAATTCATAGATGTCAAAGGCTGCACTGTCTTCAGGAGAATGGTGTCCCACCCTCAAGTGTGCACTCAAGACTTACAGATGCTTGTGGTAGAAAAGAACAATAGAATTCAGAGGGGCTGCAAAAACTCACTAAGTTTTATTAGTAAATGACACACATTGAATGAAAATTTTATAAGATAGTGCCTGATGCCCTATAGAAGCACATGGCAGAGGGTTTTGGGTAAAGTGGTGGGGTGAAAGGGAATGATGGGTGGAGGGAGGGAGGGAGGGAGGGAGGAAGAAAGGAAGGAATTCTGGAAGGAATTCTGGAAGGAATTCTGGAAGGAATTCTGGAAGGAAGGAAGGAATTCCGGAAGGAAGGAATTCCAGAAGGAAGGAAGGAATTCCGGAAGGAATTCCAGAAGGAAGGAAGGAAGGAGAAAGAAAGAAAGAAGGAAGGAAGGAGAGGGAAGGAAAGAAGGCGGCAGTTAGTATGTTCCTAATTCACAAAGTTCTGCAGAAATGTTCAGACAGAGATGTGTGGAAAGAGGATAATGGTTGGATTTGTAAGTAGATTACACTGCTTTTTTTGGCCAGAGCTCTTCCTGATGCTTTCATGGTGACTTGCCACCTCCAGGCAGAGGCAGTCCCACATCAGGGTACTTGGTGGTGGTGTTATGCCTGTGAGACCTGGATGGCAAGGAACCCGGCTGCCTGCAACTCTTGTCACCGCTGTCTCCAAAGGACAGGTAAGTGTCATTAGAGCTCCTGTACATGGGACATCAGTGCCAATGGGAACCCACAAGGGCTCTTTTACATCCATGGAGAATCATGAGTCTGAGTCTGGATTGTCTTTGGCTAGAGATGAAGTGTTACAGTATATTTGCCTACAATGAAGCTTAGATGCTACTGCTTTTCCCAGCTCTGTTACAATCACGGTGTCCTTCTGGATCTCCTTACTATGCGATCAGCATTTGTCTACTAAACGTTGACGTTCTTCTCTATCAAACATAAATATTTTCATTAAAAACTTAGGGGAGTATTTTCCTTCTTGGCTGTTGCATCACTCAGAGATAACTCTGAGGTGAACTGCCTGTCTCCAAAATGAACAGGCAGGAGGAAGATGTGATACACAGATGGACACAGAAATAACCTCAGTTTATTTTGTTATTGGAGAAATAGTAAGATTGTATCTGAGTAAGTTTAAGCTGAAAGGAACTTCTTGGGATGCTTGATCCTCCTCTGTGCAGAATGTATTTTTAGCAATCTTCTGGTTACAGAAAGAACGATTTTCTGCTGTTGGCATCCCAAGAATAGCCATGGGGAAAACCCATTGGATTTTATGCTGTCTGCAAAGCAGGCAAAATATTAGTTTTTATCCCTTTGATTAATCTAAACAGTGAGAGAAAATGTTCCCTCTGGATCTAGAGATAATGAATTTATTATTGTTCCCCTGGCATTATAAGAGCTGAAGGGAGGAAGCTAAGTGAAAGAAAATTAATACTGCTCAAACTTCCACAAGAAAAGTCGATTTTTAAAGTGAAAATACTGCAGAAGCTAGTTAAGTTTCAGTCCTTTAAGGCACATATTTTTCTTGAGGCAGAAAAGGCATGACTAATATTAGTTTTCATTAGCTGTGTAGTGTGTTGGTGCAGGAACCAAACACCCACTGAACCATTTGCTCACTCCCTCCACCTCATTGGAAAAGAAGTGAGAGAGTAGGAAGAATGGATGTGAAGTTCATGAGTGAGGTAAAAGCAGGGATAGAGCTTACCAGTCACCATTATGGGAAAGACCAACTCGATCTGGGAAAATTAGCTTAATTGATTGCCAATCTAAATATATTTGTTTATTTGTTATATGCACATTCCTGTAATATTTATACTGATATATAAACTAGAAATAATGTATATAGATGTATCTTTTTATAAGTATAGAAATACATACCTAGTGCAATTCTGTAGTAGATATGATTATTTGACTATAACATTGCTATTAGAATACAAGTACTAATATATAAAATACATAAATATACAATTATAGAATTATTGATTTGGCCTTTGGAAAACAGACATGAAAAGGGATCAAGCATTTACCAGACTCCCTTTCCCTGGCTCACCTTCATTCCTTGGCATGTGTCCTGGAGTGGATCTGTTGGGGCTGCCTGAAAGGGTCCAAACCTCAAACAGGGGCAGCCTTGGCTTCTCCTCTTACGGAGCCCACTGCTGCCAGAGCTTGGAAATCTGCATCCAATACTCTTGACAAAGTAAAGAAAGTCAAAACAGACACAATTTCCCCGATAAAACTCCAGCAAAAGCTTTTAGTTCTCCAAAGATCATGGAGGGTTTATGGAGAGATACATGGACCTGTTTGTTACAAAAATTGTTAAAAGATCCAAACATTTAAAAAACTGATAATCTCTAATGAAAGAGGAAAATGTGGTTTAAATAGCAGCTTCATTGCCTGAAAAGTTTAACTAAACTCACAGCTTTAAGGGAGACTAGCCAAAGTTTCTCCTTTGTTCTTTGATATATTTTCAAAACATAATCTTCCAGATTATGTACAACCAGAAATACTGGAAAGAAGTGTATGCAGAAACTAATTAGATTGAGCAGAGGTGAACAGGAGTAATAAGTCTACTGCACAACTTATAACTTAATTAGATCTTTGGCAAGATTAAGTTTCAGGGGAGAGAATAATAGAAGAAGGTTGGAGATTTTTGAGAAATGAGCAGAGGTAATATTAAAGTGCTCTGGGAAAATAATTAACTCAGGTTTTCCTTGTTGTAATTTTGGATAGAGAATAATGTAGCACAGCTTTGAGGAACTGTTGTTTTCCATCCCATATCAACCAAAATTTAGGCCTCTACAGCTTTCTTATTCCTTGACTGGTGCTGAAAGGTGGAGGCTAAACATTATGTGGTGTGGGAGTGGTGTGGCGTTTGGGTGCAAGCTGGAGCAAAGCATAAAAGTGATATTCAAAAACAGCAGCAGTTTTCAGGGATACTTTAGGACTGTCTGACTTTCAGGTGGTGTAGGTTGTGGGCCAAGCTCTGAGCCAGGACTGAAACTTCAAAACTGGCTTGGATACCCTTCTGGAAATAAAAATGCCATGTAGGGTAAAGAAACTATCTATCCAATGTACAATGACTTCCTATCATATGGCTACATCACAGTGGTGTGTGAGAATTATATCATTCAGGTGTACAAGGACTCAGGAGTCCTTAGTGTTGAACCAAAAAAACTTTCTGTGCCTTTCACTGATATGTCATTTGAGTATTCAATTTTCGCATCTGCATCTGAAAATGTGAGATGGCAAATTTGTCAATTTTCTTTTTTGCTAGTGAGTTCCACACAATGTAAGATAAACCCACACCAAAACACAGTTTCCTAAACTGGAGTTACTTGAAATGCTGCAGTGAAAAAGTTACTACTCATCTTTAGGCAGTTTTAAAAACACTTAAATGCATGTTTTCCTTTATTTATCGATACTTTTGAAGATGTGAAATGTTTCTTTTTATTCTGATAGATTCTTATATCTTCACTTTTATTTATTTAATTATATTTTAATTATATATATATTTAATATCTATTATTATTATATTTTTATAGGCAAACACCTAATATATCAGATTAATTTAGCCATTTTTATTCCAAACTGCTCATTCAATAGGATACACATTTGTATGGAAAATTATTTATTCCAAGAAGCTTTTGGTGTCTTAGAGACAATCTTGGACAGGCATTTCCAATTGTTTGGCCTGTATTTTCCATGAAAGGCAGATCCTCTTTTCTGAAGGAGTTTTGGACAAAGTCTCTAAATAAAAGATACCTTCCTCTAAGGTCTAGCAGCCTAGTTCATGAACACACAGGTAGTGTCCTCTCATCCCTAAACAGTGAGGATTCAATCCTTGCTAATGGTGTATTTCTCACAGTCCTTCAGACTCTGCTATGTACATACCATCTGCTCTTCTGACTGCCACAGAACATCCTGTACCCTGAGCAGGAAGACAGGCAGACATTGTGCAGATCCTGTCATGTCATTTTTTGTAGCATCTTCTTGTGATATTCCTGCTTCCGGCCTTTGAAACCTGTCTCTGAGCCTGGCTACTGATGTTAGTCCTGCTGGGCAGCCCCAGACGAGGATCCGGGACTAACATGCTGCAGAATGCCCATGGAGGAGACAGGAACATGCCAAGCCTGGCATAACCATGTACCCAGGAGGCAGAGGGCTCTGGGGTCTGCTGTCTTCAGGGTCTTGTAGCTGTGAGATGTTGGTTTGCAGAGCAGACATCTAGCAGGACTGCCTTTCCTGTTTTCATGGAGGAGACACAGAGGGAATGTCCCAATAGCCTCTCAAGAAAGTAAATACCTGCTACAAATAGCTCTGCTGAAGATTCCTCCTCTTCTTCCCCACATCTTTGCTGCATTTATCCAAGTATTGTGGGTTTTGTCTAAAGAACAGCAAGGACAATGCAAATGTACTCCTGACATTATTACAGGCACCACTGTAATAAACTTCTCTATCATTAATGCCACAACACTGTTAATTGTTCTGCTTTCAGTCAAACTGATGACACCATGTAGATGATGTGGCTGTTCTGTGTTGGGGTACCAGTATTGGGGAGTACTTGCAGTACAGGAAAAAATTCCTGTCAAGGAAGACATTGTGATTCTCCTTGGAGATAATTCACATAACTTTGTTGGTGAACGTACTGAACATTTTCAGGATGACTGCTTGACTTTGAGAAATGTGAAGAAATTCTACTGAATTTAATGTGGAACTATGCAGTTGGCTTATAAAAACTACAAGTACTTTCTTTTTCCTTTTCTTGCATTAGTAACGTTACTGCTAAGTCATAAAATTCTACATTTCTTGCATTTCCTTCCCCTGATCTTTCTCCGTAACGATTAAGTGAAAGCCACCTATGCCTAAGGAATTATTATAAGTCATATTTCTGTTGTGGATCTTATTGTCACAGGATTTTGCCACATAATTGTAAGATGTCTCAGAATGGGATTGAAACCTCTTTGTTCCTGGGTACCCAGGAACATGCTTATTCCTGGGTACTTCAGCAAATGTATTATGATAGTCCAGGTATTTCAGTGCAGGAAGATTTTTAAGGCCCCTCTTGGCAGTGGTTTAGAATGTATAATAAAATAAAGTCACTTTGCTCTTAATTTATACATCTGTTGAAGGCTGCGATTGGGACAGGATACCCGAGTAGGAGTTTTACTTTGATTTAAGAAAGCTGGTTTTGTGTTCACAGCTGGGTGGTGCCAGCCCATTAAATTTTTACTGCAATATATTCCTTTCCTGAGTTTGTTGTATTATGGCTGCATAGTTGGAACTATATTAGAAAGGATTGTCTCTGTGTTCTGCCAACCTTGGATGTATTAGAATTCTTCTGGATGCAGACTTTATTTAAATTTTAATATCAGTTTCTCTCAGTACTGTGGCTCTTTCACAGCTTGGATAGTGCACGGATTTTCATAACTCATGGATATTTGCTACTGCAATAAAGCAGGGAAGAGTCTTCATCCAGTCAGGATCAGTGGTATTATGATATTTCCATATTCAAAGTATAGGAAAATTATTTGCTTCTCTTTCCTCTGAAACAATCAGCTGCAGAAAGGTAACTTTCCTTCAGGTTTGGTTTGGGTGTAGTGCAAAGAAAGCATACAGTGGAAACAGTGAGATCTGTCACAATTTCCATCATTACTCAGACCTTCACATCAAGTGGAACTGACAGTAGGCTGAAAATTGTATAGGTATGTGGAAGCTGCTTCTCAGAATTATTACTAATTTTGGTCTCATATTTCTTTTTTTTCAACACCAGAAAGGAACAGAGGAAATTCAAGGGTACAGGACTAAAAAAAGCCCCAAAAGATTTTGGTTTCAAATAAAGGCGATAAATACTATGGTGACATTCATAAAATAAATAATGAGGGATCAAACAATTTTCTCATTTTTTATTTAGATATAATCTCTCTCTGTGATGTCCCTAACATTTGTTCTGTCATGTAGAAAGACCAGGTGTCATGAAAGAATTTTCTGGTTTAGTTGCTCCATGTGGTAGGATAAACCTGCTATGGCCCCACAGGAAAACCCCAATTATTTCACAGTCTTCCTCCCATTGTGCTATTTTCAGTGCTTTAGAAAACACATTTTCATTGTAATTCTTCTCCCTGGGTATGGTTTGTCTTTGCTATGGATGCTTGAAATGAACTAATTCTGAGGTCTATTTGGGAGGGGAAAAATAATATGTTTCTTTTTGTGTTTGATCTCTGCAGCACAACAGAACAAAACACTGAGAATTGCAGGGATATCACTCTCTTTGTGCTTCACTACATTACAACGAATTGTTTTTACTGTTCAATTCCCCATAATCTATTAATGCTTTTCATGACAGACTCTTTCTCTCCTCCCTGAAACATAGACCTGTAAAAACGCGAGTTAAGCCTCAGTTTTGACCTTTGAAAAAGGTTGCAGAAGATTCTGCAGTAAAAAAAGGTCCCAGTTAGAAATGTAAGATTCTGAGTTTCGAAGAATAATGAGCTAATAAAAGGCTTTTTTTTTCAGATTTTCATTAAAGATTATTTATTTTTCTCTCTGAAATCACATGTCTGCATGTCATGTTTTTGCTTCTAGTACTTCGGTCATTCAAATCCATTTGCTCGGAGATTTTTCTGCAAACTTCAGCCCACTTCTTCTTTTCTGTTTCCCTTTGCTTGTCCTTCACAGGATGCAGCTGCAGCTCTGCCACTGAGAGGATGCTCTCTGCTGACTGTCACTGCTTTCCTGCCCTTGTGCTGTACAGAATATGAGATTTTCTAGAAGCATATGACTGAACTGGGTTAGGGAAAGTGTGCATTCTGCATAGGAAAACCCAGATCTGGGATGCTAAGTCTTTCCTTCGGCCTTGTAATGTGCTTTGTCCATTCAGACAGTGATAGCTCCAGCACCTACAGAAATCTTCATGAATCACTGGTATTCAAAACACATGTCATTTGAATGTGATCGTCATGGGGAAAATAAAAGGTAAACAGGAAAGCTGTCTTGGGGATGCTCTGTGTGAGCCAGAAAAGCATAGGGGTGGGAGGAGAAAGTATAGTCAGCTATTGAAGAGAAAACTTGGAGTAGAAAGCAGGCCACCAGGACCCCAAACAAAATAGGATTGTAGGCAGCCTGCTGCAAGCATAACCTATTTATTTTTCAGCTTCATGCACAAAGATGTCTCTTTATGGGCTAGGTTCAGTTTTACAGGACTTCACAACCTCTGCAACACCGCAAGTCCTAGCTTGCAAGAGTTAATGAAAAGGACTGGCCAGTGGTAATTCCAGTTTCAAATGACCAAAGAACAGTAAGAAACTCCGAAGTGAATTCCAAGAAGAGCCTCTGGGCTGGGAATCAGAAGGCAAAAAAACCAGAGGAAATCTGTCATCCACAGAAAGTTCTGTACGTGGGAAATAGCTGGTGTGCAGTGAAGCTGTGTTACCACTTGCCAAGCTGGATGACTGATCAGATCTGTCACCACTAACATCCTTCAGAGCCCTTCCTATTTTCTCTCTGCCAAGATGTAAGCTGGGATTCCAAGCTGCTTGCTCAGGGAAGGATCTGCGTTACTACTTCTTGCAAGCACAAAACCCACAAGAACTCTGCTAAACAGCAATATGTCTTTGGGAATCCTTTTTAACTTCCATCATGCTTATGTCTGTGCTGCTGCCAGGAGCTATTGCTGACTTAAGGAAGAGGTGGTATTTTTCCTCTAGCCTGTTATTAGCCTTTTTAAAGTAGTTGCTGGGGTTTTTATTTTTATTTTTTTTATTGAGGAAACTCTAGATTTTACATGCAGTTCAGCTGTTAACTTTCCATTTCTTGTGGCTGCATCTCCGCATTCCCTCTATTTCGTCAAGACAGAGGAGATGTATTGGGCAAGTGTGTTCTAATGGTGCATGTAGGTACAGCTGTTAAAAAGGCAAACAGAACACACTAGCCCTCCTCACATGGCGCTTTTGCCCTTTTTGCCTTGTCCATCAAGTGGCTTAGCTGATGTGAGGGACAGTATCAGAGCAGTCTGCTTAGATGCTAAACTGAGTTAAGTCATTTGTGAGAAAGTGTGAAGGAAAATCAGCTTAATTAAAACTCAGGAATATTTTCCTTTGTGATTTTAATAGACAAGATTCTTACAGGAAGAGAAGAAATTTCAAGGATACTTCCCATGAGACACTGGACAGTGGATTTAGGCAAAGGGAGAGAATAATTTCTTCCTCCTCCGAACTATGCTCATTTCACTGAAGTTTTCCATTCTATCTTTCAGAGAGTAGTTTTTGAGAGCTTATCATTCACTTCCTGAGTGATGCCTGGTCTGAAGGATCTTTGGCATTTTCCTACAGTTGCTTTTTTAGATTTTTCTTTTACCTAGATTGCTTGTGGTTGACATGGAATGACTGCATGGGCTGGTTCCATCTAGATCACTCTCCCAGTCTGTCTTGTGCAAGGGCAGAGACTGTAATTTATTTATTGAAAATATAATTTCCTGCTTATTTCTGTCCTTGTAGCACCAGATCAGATCCACTTGATAGCTATGATGTCAATGACATAACTCTACCCCAGATTGCTCATAGGAAAGTCTCTATTGCTTTGAGTTCTTCATTACAGAATTAAGAATAATGACCATTGGATTAAGACTCATTGTTCTTAATTGAATGGTCATTATTGAATCATTCGAGTTTCGTTATGATGGTAAGTGCTGCTTCCATAGTTTCTGTTCTCCTTCACTTTCTAATTTTTTTTTTGCAGTTTCCCACATATTTGCTGAAGGAGTATTTTTCACAAAGAATGACTTTCAGCCTAATTTCCCCTTCCCAATGAAAAATTCCTTTCTTCTGGCATGAATTGATTAAATACTGCCCAATGACAAGAGTCACTGATGTTTTGGAAAAAACCCATGAACTCAGAGACAGGGAAATTGTGCCTGTTTTTGACTCTTTGGATAGCTCTAAAAACAATTTATTTTTTCATATTTTGTTAGACAGAAGAAAGGCTGAAATAAGCAAAGGCGCATAGGTTGACTTATCAGATGTACTGAGTCTAAAATCAAGGTCGTTACCTTGATTACAAAGATCTTATCGTCTTCTGGTTCTTTAATGTTGAGCTTACACCTGTAGTCAGTGGTTTACAGGACTGCTTGTACAACTGCTTCAGTACCCTCATCTGACTTGGCAGACAGCTCTTTACATTCTGAGGTGTTTAAGTTGTATTTAGGAAGAAACAGTCAGCACTTGTAAACACTCTTTTTACAGGAATTCCCATGGTTCACCTTCTAGCTCTTCACCTTCACAGAGAACACTACAAAGTCATACAGGAAATATAAAGCATATGAAACAGAAGAAAGTATGACACTCCAAAACTACTCCTTTCCTGAGGTCACCATGGTTTCCTTTCAGACAGCACTCTACAGGATGCTCAAAAAATGTCTGCAAGTTAAATCAGGTGATTTAGAAAGAGGTTGTGTTGTTTCTTTTTCTTAAATCCTGTGTCCTCAGAGGTCCTTCCAAGATAAACCAGCAAACAGCTACAGCTGAGGAAGAAGAGTGACTATGAGGATGCTGGGAGCTCACTAAGGAAGAAACTTTAACAAAGAAAGAGGGAAAAGTTGAATTGTATGGATTACTGCATGCCATCCCATGTCTGTTGCCCAAAGTTAAAACTTTGCAAGGAGGTAAAATAAGAAGGGCTAGTTATCATGGACAGGCAGAAGGCTAACATATAAAGCTTTGTGATTCCTAACACTCCTGCTTCCTAGAGGGCTGTCTAATAATGATACAGGAATAAACTTAGGACAAGGCATTTAAAAAGTTAAAGTATCTTCCTTAAAATCTGTATGTCCTTTGTGTGCTTCTTTTGTGCTTGTTCCCATTTGGTGCAAATGTCTGTCATAACCTTCACATTGACAGAATAAAATGCACTTTAAACCTTCAAGCCTTATGAAGAATAAAATTGCCTCTTTGAGATGAGACACGTTAAGTGCACCACTTCCTCTGGAGTAGCAAAAATAATGAGCAGATACTGAAGTACTTGGGATTGCTATACACTCTTCCAGCAGTTGCATGCTCCCAAGAGTTAAAATTGCATGCACATCATATGGAGGATTGCTAACATGGATTTCCAGGTGTAGGAAAAGAGATTCATTAATAAATACTATCTGGCAAACAGAAGAAAAATAGGAAGATGCTGTATAATTTCCATTGCAAGTCAGTGGAGGGGACTGAGAGCAGGATAGACTTAGAGAGATGTCTGAAGAAAAAAAAAGCTCTTGATCAGCCTATAAATGAAGATATGAAGGAGAGCTTTTATTGCCTCTATAACAACTTAGACAGATATCTCAGTGAAAATCTGGTCAATCCTCTTAGTTTTAATCAAAGAAAACCTAAGTGGTTTATTGATTTATTAAGTACACTAAATTAATGAGGGACTGGTACATTCAGAATCCCGACTGGAGCTTCTGTAAAGGCTTTGTAAAGTACAGTGACAAAAGGATGGCCAGTAAAGTGTGGGCTCAGCGTAGAATGAAGTGGGAGTCCTGTTGAGATTGGACATGGCAAAACACAAGTACTTAATACCCTCTTTGCCTCAGACTTTCCTGGTGACACTGGCCCTCAGGAATCCCAGGACCCAGAGATCAGATGAAGTCTGGAGGAAAGAACATGTGAAAAGGTGATCGGATCAGGGAATATTTATACAAACTGGAGAAAGATAAATCCATTAATTCTGATGTGATACTCCTGTAAGTAATCAGAAAGCTGGCTCAGCACTGTTGAGACCACACCAGTGCTGGAACTGGGTTCCAGTTGTGGAATTACCAGTAAAAGAGAGATATGGACATATTGTGGGGGTCCAGCAAAGCACTACTATGGTATCAAGAGGTTGGGGCATTTCTTATGTGAGGAAAATTTAGAAAGCTCAGACTCTTCAACTTGGAGAAGAGGTGGTTTGGGAGGAAATCTTCCAATGCATGCAGAGACCTGAAAGGAGGCTGAAAAGAAGGGAAGCCAAGCTCTTTTCAGTGTTGCCCAGTAAGCTGAAGTGGTACTAAATAAAACATAGGAGGTTCCTCCTGAATACCAGCAAAAAATGTTTCACTGTAGGGATGATAGAACATTGACACAGGTCACACAGAGAGACTGCATTATTTCTCCTTGGAAATCTTCAAAAGCCCCTTGACATGGTGCTGGGCAATTGACCCTTCCTGGCTTTGCTTGAGGAGAGAGAGTTGGGCCAGATGACCTTCAGAGGTCTGCACCAACATCAGCCATCCTGTGAGTCTATGATACTGTTACCAGCATTACAACAGATAAACTACTAAATGTGTATAAACACTTTCCAACCTCCAAAATAAGAACCTCCAAAAGCCCTCACCTCCTCCACATTCACACAGTTACGAGCAGTTCCCTCCTGCACTTTGAACATGTGAGTTTCATGCATTTCTCTTTTCTGGCAGTGTGATTCTCGCACCACGGTTCTCCTCTGAGCTGTAGGAGATACAGACTCTCGATGTTCAGGAGTGCTTAGGCTGCTCCATAAAGTCCACACATCCTGCCCTAGTGGAAAATGTGGCCCCTGTGCATACCCAGGGCTGGGGTTCATGCCTTAGAGCCCCACCCAGTTGGGGTGCAGCTCTGGCAGTGAGGAGGGAGACCTTCCAGGCCTTGGAGATGCTTCATCTGTGGATGGGTGTGACACCAGCCGTGCTGTTTCTTGCAATGCCAAACTTGGCCTGACTGCTGCTCCGACCTCACTGCTCCCCTCCAGGGGTTCTCCCCATCACGACTCTTTTGTGCTCCTTTACTGCTTTTCTATTTCACTCTCCCCATGCTCAAAAGTTGCTTGGTAATCTCCTGGTTATGGTTTGATCTGTCTGAAGGTCATCCTTCTCTTCAACATTATCAGTTGGGACTCAAGCCCATCAGGCAATTTTGAGTGTGTCATGTGCACACACAGCTTACACTCATGTTTGCATGTTGCCAGTTTTGCTAGAGAGGTGTGTGGTGGGGTGTGATACATTCTCACAGGAAAAATATAGAGAAGATCGGGACAGACTTTTTCTGGGTTGTGAGAAAATAAGGGATGACGGACATGAATACACAGGAAATCCTCATCAGACACATGGAAATACTTCTTCCCCTTGACAGCTGCGCAGCCCACAAGAAACCTCAGGAGATCCTTGAAGATAGCTGAAATTTTACTGGAGAAGCTCCTTAGCAAACTTATCTAGTTGATCCTGCTTTAAGCAAAGGGAGAGTACTGGAAAGTGCTAGAAATCTCTACCATGCTACATTTTTCTGTAAATGGCAAACCTGTGGAAAATATCAGTATTGTGAAATATTGTTCTACAGCAAATGATAGTGATGGGTCAAAATATTTTGATTCTTCTTAAAAAGAAGATTTTCAGCAATTTATTTTAGAATTGATGGAATATTTGGATTTGATTTGAACAGAGAACTCGTACTGTCAGACTCCTCTCTGCAGTGCTGACAAAACACCACATTCTGCAGTTCTGCAAATACAGGCTCCCAAGATGAGTAATGCCCTTTTCTCAGAGTAAGGTGTCCATAATCCAGGTGGGGAACTCAAATCAGACTGCGTAAGAGTGACAGGGCAGAGTAACAAGCAAACTAAAGGTCTGAAGGCTTGCCATACTCCTATAAAAACAAATAGATCAAGCAGAACTGAAAAAAATTGGCTTGCTGAAGCAAGCCAGAACATTTTCATGTTTCCTGGAACACTATGTAAGAGACATTTTTTTTTCTTTTAGAAAGACGCTTGGTAAGAAAAATAGTGTTTTCTAAAAAATTGCACTGTTTTTTTTCCACCTTCTTTGATGGAAAAAGTCCTTAGTATATCCTGCAGTGTGTACATCCCCCTCTGACAGTGTTTATTAATGTGTCATAATTTTAAGAGCTCAAATGCATTCTAACTGTTTAACGAGAAATTTTAAAATACTTTAATCAGACTGCATAATACATAAAATGTGCTGGCCTTCCAGATCATTATTAATGCCTCCAGAAGAGTTGTGACCTGGTGTCAGAATAGATTTGTCAACACAGAATATTTTCCTGTGTTTTTAAAGCTGCAATTGAAAAATAGAAAACCTACTAAGCTTTTAAAAAGCATTAATTAGCACTGAATTTCTCATAGTACTGGAAGACCTTGGAAATTGATACTTAACATAAATGTGAGCCAGTGTGGAGAACAAAGGGCCTGTCAGAGCTGGCATATACATTAAATGTAATCTGCCAGGGATTTATTCTTCCTAAGTCCCTTGTAAAATGTTTTTCAGGATTTGAAAGTAAAAATTTGTCATGTCCTTGTCTTGAATAAAATAATAAAGCATCACTTTCTCATTTTGAAATCTCAAAAAACAAATCACAAAAATCAGTTCCTGCTGCCAAATTATTATGGGGTGTTATTCTTTTTCTGTTAGTTTGTTTTTGTGTGGGTTTGTTGGTTTTCTTTGGTTGTTTTGGGGTTTTTTTTAAGCATTCATTTATTCATAATCTTTGTATTGAAGATGGCAGTTAAAATGGCTTTAAGATTCTTTATTCTGTATTCGAAACCATGAAGTCAATTTCTGGTGCAATGAGTACTAACCATACCATAAGAAGTTGGTGTTTATTTCACAGAAACTCAACACACTTGATATGCATGCATCTCTGGCATGCTTTGAATCTGCTAGATATCTTCTCAGTAATGGAACTAAACCAGAATTTTCTATTTATGGGGAAAGTCACTGTTGCAGAAAACCTCTGACTCACACAAAAACAAATCAGAATTTTTAGCTCAACATGTTGATGTTTTGCTTTTTTTCTTTTAGGATGCAATATAGGAGAATATAGAGTTGGCCAGAATGGATTTCCATATAATTTAATGTATCAGTCTCCAGCATTGCAGTAAGCACAACACTATTCTTCTGAATGTCTGCTGAATTGTCTTCTTCTACATTCTATGGGAGAAGTGCATTGGTTCTCTAAGGATAACGTGGCACTTTGTCTCCCTTCCTAACTTCCGTGAGAAGAGAAATTCTTGTACATTTGGAGTTTGGGACATTTGTAAAGAAAGACTCAAGGCAATCCTCTCAAACAGTAAAACCCTGCCAGTTGAAGTCTTCTATGAAGAGAAAGCAGTCTATATGTCTTGTGTTGTGCTTGTGTAACCTCCTGGGTGTTTAACATTCTCCTTCTCCCCTCTCCCTTTCCCCCCTCTTCTTCCTCTCTCCCTCATCTTCCTTACATTTTCACCTTTCTCTTTTCTGTCAGGTAAGTCTGTATGTCCTTCTGAACCTGTATGTATCCATATGTGTGTGTTCATATGTGTATGTGTTCACACTTTTCCTTTGAACAGAAGTACAAGAACAAACCTGGTCCTGAAGACCGATTTCTACTGCCAGGGTATGCTCTGTTTTCCTGTTTCCTCAGGTCCTGACTATGAGTTTTCTTGTTCTGAAGGTTTGTACATTATCTAGCACAGACACTGCATGTCAGTGGCTTTGGAGAGATAATGATATCCTAAATGTTAGGCACACCTGACTAAAGTGTTGTCTACGAGCAGCACGCTTGTAGATATTCTAGGCTACACTGTCTTTTGTATTTGAGGCTCATCTTGTTTTCAGACCAGTGTTTAATGCTAGATGTCCCCAAGATGGTGATGAAGTGTGAACTGAGGGTTGCTGACTGGCTGCCCTGTGGGAGAAGAGGGCTCTGTCCTGCACTGCTCATTATCAATGGCCTTAGGATGTCTTTTATGTAGTGCAGACAGCAGTGCTAGTCTGGCTTTTCCAAAACACCTCACACTTTCTGGGCATTCTGAAGTTAAAGACCTTTGGACAAAGTTTATTTTTAGTAGTCTATCATCTCTCAGGATTTTTACAAGAAGAAATGTAAAGGTGTGACACAGGCCTAGAGGACCCAGCAAATTTGATTTTGCTTCTTGAGTAATACCACCAGAACTGAAAGGCCATATATTGTGCTGTGACAGTCTTGAAAAGAGGCAAACTTGGCAAACTTTGTACGGTTGTGTAACAGTTCCATTTCTGCATGGCGAAACACGTGGTTTATACCCAGCCTTGGTGGTATGCACGAAGCTAGATCCTTCACAGAACATCCAGAAAGCCTTATGCACCCAGATCTTGTACCTTGCTGGAACTAGCTCCTTTTCTGAGGTGCTAAAGAAATGCAGGGTATAGAGGGGCCCTGTAGCTGAAGGTGATATTTTCCTGAAATAAACAGTCATTTTAACAAATCTGGAAATGCAGAAATTTAGAAAAAGAAGTCTATCTATTTTTGGTCTTTTGTGTCAAGAAACCCTAGGGCTGTTCAGATGCTCTTTTATCTTCTCTCTTGCTTGACTAGTTAATGGTTCTTACAAGGTCACTTGCAAGTGGAAAGCAGCTGTGCTTCTTTTGGCTAAGCACTGAGACATCCTGAAAGAGACATGTAGGTGGTGTTAGAGGAATGAGGAAAGACTCCACTGGAAAATGGCCACAATAAAATGCATGAATCCAGAGAACAATTTATAAATAACTCCATAGATCAGGATTCTGATAGTTGAAAGGTTTCCAAAATTGCATAATCATTTCAGTATATGACAACTATGGAAGAAAACAAAGGTACCAAAAAAATTGTCTACTGCTGTACAGGGTTCTTTTTGATATCTCATCTACTGGCTGGGACATATAAAGGTCTGCTGCTCTGCCTGATTTCTGTTTCTGCAGAGAAAGATGGATATCCCTGCTTGAGGAGAACTCTGCTGTCATTCTGAGGCTGCTGTATTTCTTTGTAGCTCCAAATGAATGCAATTTTTCTTAGCAATTTAAAGGCAGAAAATGAATGTAAGTATAGAAAACCCATTCAACAGACATAAATTTCATAACATAATAAATCTTGGAGATAACTACATTTGATAGCATTTGGTGAAGAGATTTACCTCTATTATGCATTTCCAGGAACAGAACACTGGGTAAACGTGAACACCTGTGAAAGGCTGTTTTGAAAAACCTGGCCATATTGGTACAGGGTACAGGCAAACTTAGCCTGATGCCCATGTAAATGCTGCAGCAAAAAATGTCCTTGTACATACCAAAATTGTATCAGTGACTGGTTTACTGGGAGTTGAGGAAATGGGATGAAGTTCAGAGAAAGATAAGCAGAATATAATTTTTCCTGTGTAATTTGAATGGGAACTTATTTTGAGATCTTGAAGTCCAGTGATGGTTTTTAGGCTACTAAACCTATTTTCTCATATTTGTGTTAATTTTGTCTAAAAAATCAGTTTCACGATGCAAAACCTAGTCTGATTTTTTTCTCCCTCTATGTATATTCAACTTAAAGTAGATAGCATAAATAAAATCAGATTTTAAAAGATTTTCTACAGACTTATAATTAATTTGAATTTCTGTTGACACATAACTTGATGTAATAGCATAAGTAAAAACCTGTTTTGTGTTAAGAAAACAATGTATCACTGTTTGCTAAGTAAAATGAAGGTTTTCTCTCCATATGTTATATAATTGCCATAGCTTCCAGATTACCAACAATTCAAAAAAATACAATAATAATAAAAAAGACCCTAAATGTGTATTTCAAAAGCTAGCAACTGTTTTTAAAACCAACATGGCTAGGAGGGTGAGGAAGGGGATTCTGCCCCTCTGCTCTGCTCTGATGAGGCCCCATCTGGAACCCTGCATCCAGCTCTGAGGCCCCAGCATAGGAAGGACATGGACCTGTTGGAGTGAGTCCAGAGGAGGGACATTGTGACAGTGAGAGGATGGAGGACCTCTTCTATGAAGAAAGGTTGAGAGAATTCCAGGCTGTTCAGCCTGGAAAAGAGAAAGATTTGGGATAACTTAACTACAGAAAAGATGAAGAGGGATTATTTAGAAAGGTATATTGTGAGAGTAAAAGGGGGAATGGGTTCAAATTAGATTAGGAAGAAATTCTTTACTCTGGGGACGGTGAGATGCTGGGACAGGTGAAGATGTAGATGCCCCATCTCTGGAGGTGTTCAAGGTCAGGTCAGATGGGGCTCTGAGCAACCTGTTCTAGCCATGGCAGAGTGTTGGAACTAGGTAATCTTAAACTCCCCTTCAAGCCTGAACCATTCTATGATTCTATGGCTCTATGATAAATAGAAAACAAGACTGATGCGTGCTTACAGCATGATGCCCTACTTCTGCATCCAGAGGATTCTGCACCATTATGTTGACACACTTCAAGTGGAACAAACAAACTGTCTTGTGGTCAAAGTTCTGTTGTTCCCCATTGAAGTTATCCAAGAAAGCTTGCCCAAAATCATAGGATGACAGTTTGAAATATTCTTTCAATTCCTGGAAAAGATTAAGAAGGGATCAAGCTTCAAGAAAAGAAACCTAGCCTTGAGAAAATAATTCTGCAATGAAGATAGTGGGGTACTGGGATAGAGTGGTGAAAGGATGATGGAAGTCTGGCTGGAGAGCATGTTAGCTATGTATTTATCAAAGGAATGTCTTACATAAAGCCAGCTCTCAAGATTTCAGAGTGGGAGACAAGCAGTCACAACACTCCTGTATCTCTTTTCAATATTTCTGTAGCACTATAATTTGAGAAGGGCGAAAATCTTTATATTTCATGAGTATTGAATCTTGATTACAGCTTCATAATTAAATGGGTTTCAATGGGAAGGTTAAATTACTCAGTTGAAAAATATTTGGAAGATCTGTCCCTCAGAATAATCATGTTCTGCACACGCATTGTAAAAACCCTAAGGCCAAACCATACCTACCAAACCACTACTTCCTCAGGGGACCTCATTCTCTGTCCCCATGCAGAAAATGGGGTTTGTGTGTGTGTGTGTGTGTGTGTGTGCTGTGTATGCTGAAAGGAGGAGGCACATGAGAGTCATTGCTTGTAAGCATTTGGATACCTCTAATGCCAAGGATACAAGAAGGGAGGGAATCAATCCCTTTTGTGGAAACAACGGCTTGTGGATGAAGATGACTAAGCCCAGAAGAGCAGGCTGTATCTGAAAAGTCAGCAGCTCCTGGTAGGGTGTGCTTCAGCCCTTTAGAAAAGGCAGGTGTCCACCAGAGGTGTTTGTGTAGCTCCAGAAGATGACTTAGTTTGCTTGTATTAGGATAACAGCATGAACCCCATTCCCCACTGAACTTTGATGTATTTCTAAATTGAAACATTTCTTATGAGGCCAAGTTTCAAATAAATTCTACCCATGCCACCATAGCTCAGAAATAATTTAAACCCTGCTAAATATCAGCTTCCCTTGTCAGGTTGGGCTTATTCCTGTAGCTGTGCTTGTCTTGTCTAGGCCAGGCATTTAACAGAAGATGATGATGCCACATGAATAACTGATAAATCAAGAAGACTTCTAAAGCTGTGGACAAAAATTAAGGCAGACAGAGAATTAAAAATGATGAAGAAACTGGCATGCTCATGGAATTAGAATTCTTTTTTTTTCTGACTGCATGAAAAGTTCTCAAAGATTTTCTTTGAAATGTGTACCTAGTGACAGTTGTGTCTGTCACCTTATGTGCTGACGGTATTGAAAATCTTGAGAGTACAAGCTGCATTCATAGGGGAATAAGAAACAGCAATTACTACCTTTTACAATCAGTTTTTAGATTTCAATTTGATTTGAGAGAATATTACAGTGATGACTGCTACATTATTAGAGATATAGTTCTGTGACCGTTTCCAGTACAAAGTGTGATTTTAAGGAAATTAACTCAGCTACAAATATTTACACTGGGCAGATTCTTGATAAGAAGAATCCTGAAAGATTAGCAAAAGGAATGTAAATAAAGTTATTCTTATGCAGGCCTAGTGATGAATTACAGCCTGTTTCTGACTGTCTAAATGATTAATAGTGCTTCTGTCATACTGTATGAACTCATGTAGACATATTGTATTATAATGCTCTGTGTAGAACTGCTGAGTTAACAGCACTGACCTCATTAGACAGCAAAGAGGTTTTGGGGCCACATCTCAAGCTGTGGTGCTGATATTCTGGTGCTCTGGTGACCAGAATCACCGCTCAAGAAAAGGCCAATTAGACAAATCAATGGGGGCTGGAGAAGGGCAGAGCACAGGGTACCTAATCCAGCAGCAATGCCATTGATGATACTAACTATGGTTCAATCTAGCTCAGACCATACTGAACAGCAATCGCATAACCAAAGCTATTAAATTCTCTTTCCTTCCCAAATTATGTGTCAGTGCTATCCTCCAAAGTTACAAGACTACTGCCATTAAGCCTTGGGCAATAAAGTCAGGCTTGCTGCTCAGAAAAGCCAGTAAGTTATGTTTGAAATACCTTTTCCAACACATATTCCTGGCCTTTTTTGTTTGTTCGTTTGTTTGTTTTTGCATTTGTGTTAAAACCACACTTACCATCATTCTCCAGGCAGTTACTACTCAGAATAATTTAACAAACAACAATAAAAGAAGTATTAATAGCATCCTTCAGGTAGCCTAAGTACAACATGTGAGCAAGAGAATGACAAAGAGTGGCTCATTTGCCTTCCTCTTCAGCGTTTCAGTGGGTTGAGGCCTCCAGAACAGCCAGTGTATTCCTTCTTACAGTACTCAAGCACTGCATTAGAAGGGCAACCCAGCTTCGGTCAGCGCTACAGGCTTTATTTTGTATAGTACAGAGTTGGCTTATCGTCCCTAAGGAGGAAACAGGTAGTCAATCTGTGTGATGCTTATGACTAATTGGATGTGTGTTATCAGACTGTTTACCAGCATTACGAATTGAGCAGACAGATGCCACCCTTCACAACACCTACATGCACTTTCACAGTGTGATGTGGGCTACAATCAATCATCTGGGCTGCCAGACACATTTAAAGTTAATTCAGATGTTGGGATCTAGAAATAGCTGGATCTCAAAGTCACCTGATTTGCAACAGGGTAATCCAGCACTGCAAGTCTGACAGCTTTTCAGGCTTCTAGGGACCACTGAAAAACACCTTTACACCTAAGACTTTCACAAGAGAGACTCATTGAAGAAGAAAAAATAAACAAAAATCTGACTTTTTCCCCAAGGACAGAACTTAGCAGATGAATCATTCTATTCTTTGATTTTCCTCTGTGTTAAGCTAGTGCCTCCAGTCCAAGAGACCAAGCCAACCACAAGTGGTAGCAAAAACCGTTCATTAGACATAATGAAGCTGCCTCTTGAAGGCACTGCTGTAAGTAATGGGAGTTTAGTCTTTCCAGTAGGTTCTTATCCTGTTGGGTAACACCCACCTTTTCACATCTATGTAACTTCCTATCTCTAGGTAGCTACCAAGAACCTGCTATGACTTTCCTAAAACTGATTTTCTTTTCTGTGCCAGGAGAAAAGAAGTTTTGAAGTTTAGCAAAAGTGATTACATCTTGAAAAAATTGAATCTGCATCCTGTTGACATGTTAGAAACTTCCAATGTATCTGGTATCATTAGACACAACAATAATGATACCAGATACCAATAAACAAAACAACAAGTTCTTTTTTTCTGAATTACACTCTCTTTATTTTGAAGGGGGGGTGGTATTTTTATCTTGCATCTTAAACAGTAATGCTCCTATAAAAGATAATAATGCCATAAAAGTAATACTCTTTTTTTCTTGTATCATAACCCAAGCCCTTTTGGTCCACATAATTACCTTTGAGTGAATACATTCCTCCTACTGCAGTGTTTGAACAGGCTCAGTGCAGTAGTTCCACAGACTTCAGCAGCTCTTGCTTTGGCTTTTATATTTGGAGCTTAGTTTCTAAAGATACACCTTTGGCAAGCTTTCCAGTTCTGTCACTCAAGACCATTTTCTCCCATCTTCTTTCCCTCAAGAATGGCTCCCACTAAGATCCATTCATATAAAGAGGAAGCTTGAATGTGAAGACAACAGAGAAAAAATGGTGCCAAAAAAAGTGTTAAATCTTTAACATTTATTCCTTCCTTTTGATTTTGACTGAACAAATCAACCGTTCATTTGGGTCTCTTTTCAAGCAACGAAAACCACTGTTCTGAGACTGCCACACAAAAGATGCCCAGCTGTGCCTCTGGTGATTGAATTCTTTTTACAGCCTAACACTCCTTGGGATCTGAGGGGCACAAAAGGTATATGCACATGGGTGTATGAGCTGAATCTTGCAGTAGTTGTAAACAAATTTATGAAAATACAGATGTTATGCTCGTAGGAGAACTTTTTGTTGACTATTTTTCTATGACACTAAATTAATACTGCAGTTTGTACTGATCTAGCATAACAAGAGACATGATACAGTTTTCTGTTTGTACCATTCCAGGTCACACGTTGGACCATAATTGTTGCCGTGTTTACTTTCTCTGACAGGGCATTAGTATCAGCCTGCAAGGTACCTCAGACTGTGAGTACAAGTTCATTGTTCTAATTTTTCTTAGACCTTTGAAAGTGTCTGAAATTAGGTGCATTGGATGTGACTGGCTGTAAACAAAATAAAGAAAATAATTAGATGAGATGCTTAATGTGATCTCTTTCCTGCACTCTTGACTCCCAGCGGGTTGTGAAAAACACTCTTCTCTCTGAGAAATTGCAACACCAGCATGTTTACCTTTCTTCCTCACATTTCTTGAAAATTTTAGAAAACCACATGTAATGTGGGTTTATTTTCTCAAATTAGTCTTTCAATTCTGACTGGGATTCCCTAGAGAAAGAACAGAGTTATGATTTAATCAAGATTGAAATATAACAATCAGAAATTATTTGAAATCTAAACCTTCTTTAAGTTTAAATAACTCCTACATCTGTTATGAGCAGTCTTAGACTCTTTGTGGATTAGAGAACACTTTTTATCAATATTCAGTGACAAAATTTCACAGAAGACTTGTAGATTTTAATTTTCTGCCTTTAATTAAATATTTTCTCATTTTCAGCTGTCCTTCTGGTGTCTGCAAGTACATATAAATGAGAAAAAGTCTTAATATGAGACAGCATTACCAGTTTTCTGAGTCTGTCAGTACTGCAGTATAGAAGGCAAAGATTACTTTAATTCCAGGTCTTGACCCTCAAGACAGACTACAGATTTTGGCTGTTCTCTTTCCAGCTCTCAGAGGAACATCTGGGATATAGCCCAGGCCCAACACATTTGAAGTTTTCATGATACATCACACTTCCTTGGGATCTGTCTTAATAGAATTTGTGCATGAGGACAGGAATTGTATAACACATGGACCATTCAACAGATGCACCCTTAAATAATGAAGCCAGGAGTTGGGAAACAGGAATGATTGGTGGAGGTGAGAGTCCTGGTAATTAGAGCAAACACGGGTGGAAATCCTGACTGGTCTTCAGGAGCCACTCAAAAAGGAGGGAAGAGCAGCACTTCGTAAGCAGGTGCTTGTGTGTTTCTGAGGCAGTTTTCTAGGCTTACTCAGACTGCCTTGAAGCAAAAGCAAAGCCCTGCTCTCAGGTAAATTATTTGCATCCTGGTTTTGAGCAAACCACTCATGTGACTCCTGGTACTATAATCTTGTGCCTATGGCTTCCGGAACAACATCTCTTCCAAGATTTTATAAGAAATGTAGACAAGATTAATTCCAGGTGAGGAAGAACAATAGAACGGTATCATTTGGGACATTCTGCCAGAGGAACAGGCTGTGCACAGAACTGGGCTTGCTTGAGTGTACAGAAGCAAGGCCTGGGTTGCATGAGAAGCAAACCCTTCTGAATGATGACTTGAGGACTAGAAAAATTATTTTTTCCTCCCAGAAAGCATCTTCATTTCAGGTTCAGTCTTTGGGTCTTTCACTGAGCTGGGTATTTTCTAGAGGATCAAGTAATTGCCACAGAAGTGAAGGAAGACAGAGAACTTTAGGGCACTGATTAGAAGCAATGGTTGCCTCCATACCATGCAACAACCAGCAGAAACAAAGGATCTGCCCAGCACCAGCCAGGACAGAAAAAATCCATCTGCCCTTGAAACATATGCCATTTATAAAGGGTGTTGTTATGACAAAATGTAGACCACATATTTAGAGATAAAATGCTCTACTTCTAGACTTTGAGACCCTGTGCATATCCTGAGGGAACAAATCTTTATAGAAATAGAAGACTTTAAAGGATTCATCAAATCTTGGTCTTTCCAGTTTAGAACTCCAACAAAGCACTCCAGGGTCCATGCTAAGAACTTCAGCTAAAAGAAAAATTCAAGTCCTTCTGGAAAGGTCTATTGAACAATTTCAATAAAAGTGGGTAATGAATAAAGTGGAAGTGACATGACATGTATACTGTTATGGAGACTGAATAATTTGTGTTAACTTTGGGATTTTTTGCTACCAAGCTTGTATTTTGTTTGGCTTGTGTGAGATGAGTTACAGGGATATGTTTGCAAAAGGTTTCTGCTTCATGATTAGGAGTTTGACTGGTGGCACTGCTTTGAACTTTATTGATTCCGCTTCACACCTGAGAAGGGGTGTGTACACCCAAAATCCAAAGCCTATAACACGAATTGAAGATAATCCTCCTCCTCTCTTTTTTTCAGCAATGATCCTTTTGCAGAGACTGATCTAAGGTTTAGGTTTAGGTCCTCAATTGCTGATGGAATTGTCAGCTGTAATCAAATTATTTCTCTGTCTTGATTTTTGTGTGATCTTAAATATGACATTAATTCAATTTTCTTGAGAATCTAAGAATAAAATTAATTTTTTTTTGCTAAAATTGATTTGTGCCTAATAAATACCACTAATAATGAAAGATATTCTTGTACAGAGATAATGTGTCTCAGAAGAGAATTAAGAAACAGACAGAAACCTTTCTGTCTTCGAAATGCCCATGTCTCGATAATCGCACATGCCCTGAGACTGGCTAATTGATATTACTGAAACCACAGCTAGCAGGACAAATTGTATTTCTGATGTGTTAATGAAAATCAAATTAGAAACTTAAAAAGTCAAAAAACCTGTTTCAGTTCACACACAATTTACTCTTAGTCCCATTTCAGCATTTTCAGTGGCTAATCACCATATTCTCTTCCTTTCATCCAGACAGTTTGATGAGGTCAATGAATGCACAAGAAAAGTCCCCATATTAGCATTCAAAGGAAGACACAGTCTTGGAAAAGTAGGCAGCTGTCAATTGGATTTTTTTTCCTGTAAAGCTCGGCTTTATGATTACTCTTTTCACTGGTGTCATAAATAAAATATGGTAGTGGTATTCTTTAATCAAGATGCCCATATATTTCTTTGGCAGCATTTATTGCATTTACCTGTGGAACTGCTGTTCAGATCCTGAACTAAAATGATCTGTTAATCGAGATAATATTTCTTGCACTTGCTTTGTATTTTATTTGGTGAGATTTCTATCTGATCTGACCCATTTTCTTCTTTGTACTAGTGAATTTAAAAGGCCTTTCCTAAAGATGGTCTAAACGCACTTGCAGGTAAGAACCATCCTTCAGAAATCTGAAAGCCAACTTCTGCAAGGCAGTGCATCACAGTGGTCAGGTCCTGACACCCAGGACTTCATGAAGATTGCTTGAAGGATGTGGCAGTACATGTGGTACTTCACAGAGTGGGGCACACTTTACAACCACTCTCCTAATTTAATTCTTGCCCACATCAGCAAGAAGTTTCAAGCATGTGTGCTTAGAGATGTTATCTCTGTGGGACACGCAGATGCTCCCATCTTTCTAAAGGCACAACATATTAACCTCTCTTGAAGATATCTCTGGGGTCTGCTGTTGGATGAGGCACTGGAATGAGGGTTGGATCATGAGCCTCAAGTGAGGATCTGTGGCCTCTAAGAGCTTTTCCGTGCTCCTCACTAAAAACCCTGGCACATGTGGGTGCTTTACTAAGTGATGTGTGTCTGAAATACCTGAGACCATGGAGGTAGTGGAGCTCTAGGAGGTGGTGTGCTGAAAATGAAATGGTATTTCTACAACTTCCGAAAAGTCCAAGAACTTCCAATTTTCCATACAGAATGTCACTGGAGGTCTAGTTGGTGGGCCGTTCACTTCTGGATTTCATTCTGTCATTGCATCTGCTCTTTGTATGTGAAATGTCTCACAAGATGTGGCAAACTGAATTGACATTCCAAAAGATTGTCTGTACCAGAAGACTGATGCTTCTTCATAAACAGATGTGTGATGTGTGAGGAAGCCTGGTTAACTGGCAGATATGCAACAAAATGCTTGTAATATCCAAGCCAACAACTGAGATACCCAAGCACTCAGAGAAGGTAATCCCATATTCTTCACCTTCTTGATGGCATCAAAGTTATTTTTTTTCATCTGGACTCTTGAGCTGGCTACATATCATAATTTTGATCAGTTTAATAAGATATTTGAGACTCTTTCTCTTCTCTGATTCAGATGAGCATCACAAGTCAGTGTTCTTCAATAGAAAAACTTGGCCATTAATAGCCTGCCAGGCAGATGTTGCTCCTTCATTTCATGCTTTCCACAATTTGTTTAGAGGAAACTTCGAGCAGTGGCCTATGTTCCAAAGCTGCAGAAAGCTGATTGTGATCCTGCATTCTTTATTACATACTCTCATTCCCAGGCTGTTTCTTTGCCTCCAATACTACATTTTTCAGTTTCTTTAGCTTTATAACCAGCTGCTTACTTGTAATTTCCCGTGTTTGTTGAAAATCACAAGACTTAAAGGTATTGTCACTAAGTCTAGAAACACAGCTGTCTTCACACAGAATCCCTCAAAGCAAGGAAAGAATCAGGTCTAGTAACCTAGCAGTAATTAAAGGATAGAAGCTGTTGATCCCTCTCTTGCTATGATGGAGAAGAAAGTCCATACATTTATGATAAACATTTTAAATAGTATAAATTTTACAAGTGAAATTGAAGGCGCATTTCATTCAATGCTTTTTTTTTCCTTTCCCTCTTCTCCCTCATAGTGTCACTCTAAGGCAAAGATAAGGTTCTTTGACTGCTTTAACTGCCTTTTCATATATTAAGATTTCATTTTAAGTGTAACACTAGCTTCCCTGTGTTTCTGATGCTTATTTTTGCATAATTACACCATCTGTGCAATTTAATTTGCTAATATGTACTGTGCCCTTTAACTCTTTTTAAATGTCACTCATGTGGGAATTCAAAGTGTACTTTAACACCACAAACCACCTGATGGCTTAAAATTGAAGCTTTTTTTCCTGCTGCTGCTTTATAAATGAGCAATTAAGTTACTTATCAACTGGTCCCAGAGCTGTCTTCCCTCCAAGTTTCCTTGCAAGGGGAATTAATTTGGTCTTAATTCCTAGAGCAGCCCATTCCAAAGCACTGCCTTTCTTTAGACCTATGCAAGGCATTAGACTACTTCTGGTCATCTTACCAACATTGGAATAAGTTGGTGATGATTTCAAACTGTCCTGTACAGTGTTAAGTGTGGGACTACAATAACATTTGTTGTCTTATCCACAACCTAAATAGACTGCACGGGTTTTTTTAGGGTAGAATTTGACCTATGAAATGAAGAAACAAGTCCTTCCAATAATGAAAGCAACCTCAGGATATTCTGACAAGAAAACCTAAAGGACAAGAGAATATTTAATACTGCAGTGGCAGCTGCAGATAGCAGCAAGCATTCTGTTCCTGTATTAATCCCTGTCTACCAACAGATCTGCTTGTGAAGCCTCTCTCTATTGGGATGAACTTTTAATGAGCTTGACTTTTGCTCATATATATTGAGTAATATACATATTTATGTATTTTTAAAGTTTATGAGAAGAGCAAAGTAAATATTTTTTATTCTTTATAATAACAAGAACACTTTATAATAACAAGAACACTTCCCAAGTATTTGATGCTTCTATTATTGCGTAACTACATGATCTCTGCCATGGGACAAATATTTCTTCTGCCAGCTGAACAAAGTAAGATTAGATGGGCTCCTTTCCTCCTTTCCTTGCTCAGCTGGCAAAAATTCTCATGTTTGTTGCCCTCCTTTGGACACCTTTTCATGTTTTTATATATCCTTCCCATATTGTGAAGCCAAAAACTGCAAACAGCACTTGATGTGAAGCTGCATCAATCTGAGTGTCATGGGCTTATCACTGCTTTGGAATGGTTAGATATAGTTGCTTAATACAATACTTAAAGCACTTTTGAGCTCCAGGGCATACTGTTGACCCACATTGAGCTAATCATCAAGGAAAACCCGTAATTTCTGCAGTGCTGTACTCCAGGCTCTAGTCCCCAAAACTGTACAGGCATCCGGGATTACACCATTGAAAGAGCTGAATACAGGCATTTGTCTTTGTTAAATTTGTATAGTTGGTGAATCTTGGCACTCTATCGAGATCTCTCTGCAAGACCACTCTGTGCTCAAGGGAATCCACAGCTCATCCCAGCTTAGTATTGCTGCAAACCTGCTTAATGCGCAGTAAGCTCTGGTGTCCAGGTCACTGACAAAAACATTGAAGAGAACAGGGCCTGAAATAGAGCCCTGGGGAACACTGGTAGTGACTGGTCACCAGATGTGACCCTGTGTGTAACAACTCTTTGAGCCAGAGGCTTCAAGGTAACTGTTAATGCAGGGTACTGTCTATGTGGATGCTGGGCACTTTTTTCACAGGGATGCAGTGAAAGTCAGAGTCAAAAGCTTTTAAAAAATAAAACCCCCACACATCCACTGCCTTTCATTTGTCTGCTGGATATGCAACCTTTTCATAAAAGGATATTAGGTGAGCAAGGCATGACTGTCTCCTCACAAACCCATGTTTGCTTCGAACAGCAACTGCATTTCTTCTGAAGCACTTTTCAATAACTCTCAGAATAATCTTCCCCATAATTTTACCACTTACTGAATGGAGACTGACAGGCCTGTAATTACCAGGGTCTTCTTTCTTGCCCTTCTTGAAAATAAGAATAATATTTGCTGGCTTCCTGTTGACTGAGACCTCTTCAGATACACAAGACTCTTGATAAACAATGGGGTCCTGCAATTCCATCAGCCATCTTTCAGTATTTTGGGATGTATCCCATTGGGATCCATAGACATCTGTGAATTCATATGCAGCAGAAAATTCAGTACAAGTTCAAAGCTGACTGGGAGCATATAATTACCACAGCTGAGGTCCTCCATCTGAGGTCACAAAGCCCTCCAGTGGTGTTAGAGAGAGATGTGAAGAAGGAAAGAAATGTCTCTGCTTTATTTACATCTCTGTTTGTGAGGTGACCAACCTCCTCATGCAATGGACAATTTTTTTGCTGTTAAAAAGCAAATACTTTAAAAAGCCATTCTGTCATCTACCATAGTATGTCTGTCTTCAGCTCCAGCTGAGCTTTGGCCATGTGAATTTTCTCTCTAGACCACCTCAGTAGTCCTCCTGTGTAGTCTTAATCTTCTTCCAAAAACCAGACACATTTTTTTTTCCTCTGTGTTCCAGAAGGAAATTCCTGTCCAGCCAAGCTGAACTTTTGCCTGGCTTGCTTGAAGTTTTACACATGCTTCTGCTCCTCCATTCTCAGAAGATATCAGCATTTATGGACAGCATGCCCTTGAAAACCAGTTCCCAGGGGACTTCACTGGCTAATTTCTTGAGCAATCTAAAGTCTGCTTTAAAACTTTTAATGATCACAGTAGCCAAGTGATCATCATAGCACCCACAAGACCATTTTATTGACTAACAACACATCTGGAAAGTTGAATTTGCCCATGAGAAGTGATCTAGACATTTCCCTTAACTCTTGACAGAATAATCATATATCACTGTCACCATCCTGGCTAACCTGTAGCAGAAACCCAGAATCACTTCCACTTTGTTATTTTGTTTGTTTTTCTGCTTTGTTATTTTGTTTGTTTTTCTGTTCTTTACACAGAAAGTCTCAATATGTCACCTCCGGTTGATCCAACCCCTGTTTTACACATAGTGCTATCCCTCCACCTCAACTGCCCTGCCTGTTTCCACTGAAGAGCCTTTTGCTGTCTGTCATAGTATTCCAGTCACAGGAGTCTTCCCGCCAAGGTTCACTTATAACATGGCAGTAATCACAGTCCCCTCTCCAGTAAAGAACTTGATCGAGGGAGATTTTGGAGACTGATTTTAGAGGCCGGCAGCTGATCCCAAAATAAAGACTTCTGGCCCAAAAAGTGGAAGGGCCATGAGATGTGGGGAAGAGTCCTGGTTATGGGGAGATGCATTGCATGTCTGGGGTGGGATGGCTGCATGACCTTCCTGCTGCATCTGTGAAACCTTGAGTAGGGAGGGCTGACCTAGGGATAGAAAGGCTGGTTTTATACTATGAAAGAATCCCCTTTCCCTAGGCCTTCTCTCATGTGCTTCTAAAGAGACATGACCAACTAATGATAGATACTACGAATCTTTTACTTTCACAGTCATTTCACCTGATTATTCTACCTTCTTTCTTAGTACTTTCCACATTTCCCCCCTAATTTATTGGGAGACCTTGATATGTTTAGGCAGAATTTATTTTCCTTTCTTGACCCACAAGCAGTCAGAGAGTATTGCATTTTCAACAGTGTTAACTCAGACTAAATGCACACTTGCAAACTCTGCAAACAGCTGTTTGGCACACAACATATCACCATTTTCAAAACCTTTTGCTTGTATCTCGCTCTAAAATCATGTTTGCAATGGTACATGTTCTATATTTTCATGCTTCCAGCTTCTCTCATGGTTTTCCTTTACATTAGTACTTCTGGAGGGATCCAGAAAGTAGGGATAAGCTGTGTCTCAGGTAGTTCCTCAAAGCTGTGAACATGATTGCTCTCTTCTGAGAAAGTGCTGCAGGCTGCCGTGCCCAAGTATGGCCATTATTGGTTCCTTGGGTAAGAAGATTGGTACATTGAGTAATGGCATATGCTGTTCTCTATCCTCAGTGGGAACAGAGAGCTACAAATGTTTTTTAAAAGCCTTAAGGGAAATTTAATTCATAAAGACGTTAAGAAAAACTTCCAGGTGGCAAATAGATTTTTGTTTATGCCACTTGTGTTTGGAATTCTCCAGTTTATCCTCCAGCCCCCCAACCAAACTTGAGCAAAGCCCTCACTTTCTGGATCCTGAATGAGTGCAACAGCATCTTCTTTCATCCTTATCAGAGGTCTACCCTGATTTTCCAAAGGAGCACTCAGGCAATTGCATGAACCAAATAGTATGTTAGGATTAATGAAGCTGTAAAAGACTGTAGAAAGCTGTGTTGCATTTATTCACTCTATGCTGTGCATCAGCTTTGTGTGCTAATCAGGAGAGTATTAAGACTATGTATTTCATGTTAATTATGATAAAGCAAGAGGACAATTTGATTAATGTTAGCAACTTAGTTTTGCCAGGTGGTCTACTTACTTAGGAAATAAATAACCAGAACCTAATAGCCTTGGGGCAGGTTTAATTCATTCTTGCAGAAAAATGTTTTAATCCTGCTTACTGGTAGTCAAAATAATAATCATGTTACATACAATTCACAAATGTGCTGTCAAAGCAAACAGGATTGTAATTAAAGGCTATCCTTTCAGGGAATTTTATGACATCCCATGATAAACATAATTAAACGTCTTGGGAAGTTGGATATTTAAGCTGAGTTAAAATTAGCCTGTAAGGTATTTAAAAATGCTGCAGCTGAGGTATGAAAAGGAACTTTGGATCTGTGACAGCTGGAAACAAGTGAGACTTGTATAAAAAATCCTTTTTCCCTGTATTTCTCTTATCCCTCTAGTAAAATCAGAGGAGAAAACATGTATTCTTGGGGGTGTCTTCCCATCAAGAGAATTATATATGGTAGGGAAAAATCTAAACACTGACAGTTATTGCTGCCTTGCTACCCAAAAATTCGATCTTCAGCCAAACCACAACTTCTGTGGAAAGCCATTTCAACTGAGATTCTTATTTGGACTCATCCCTGTGAGATCCGCAGGTGCTGCAAAATGGACCTTACAGGGCTCCTGAGAGATCACCCCCATCACTCACCCTGAACAGACACCTTTTTAAGGTGTGCCACTTTTTTCCTCTGTGCTGACACAAAAGCTGGAAAAATCTGTCTTGCTACATACAGAAAATGACACTAGCCAGATTCAGATCCTCCTTGAACTGATACCAGAAATAAACTGCTAGCTGCAAGTCCAGCTAAGAGTAGCCTACCACCTCAAGAGTGAAAGGGTTGTGAGAAATAAACAGAAGAGGGAATAGCTTCTTTGGGGAGTGAAAATTAAAAATCTGAAGTCCAAGGAAGTTTTCTTTGTTTAAGCAGGATTGCAAAAAAAAAAAAATTCTGTAGATGAAAAGAGCATTGCAGAAGAATGAGCCAAGCCCCCTGGAGAGGCTGGCTGTCAGATCTGTCTTGCTGTTCATCAGATATTCACAGCCAAATCTATGGAAAGCTGGCTTTCCACTACAAACTGTCATGTGTATCTATCATTCTCAAAGAACTTCCAGAGGCCCCTGAGCCAGCATGCTCCATGGGTTTCTCTTCTCAGTCTTGCACTGACCATGACCAAAAGTGTGTAGTGGGAAAACTGAAGATGACCTTGTCCATATCTTCTTTGTCTTGCCTTTCCTCTGCAGTGGCTGAGCAATGCTGAAAATCCAGAGCTCTCATATTGCCATTTGTGAGGTTGTGATCTTGTTCCTAATAGGCTGCTTTTCCAGTTCAAAACTAAATCAGATTCTCATCTGAATGGTGCTATTTAAGAGTTTCTGGGTTTTGTTGTTTTTCATTGTTAGGGGAACTTGGTGACACACAGAGAAAGTAGCAGAAAAAAATACATAGTTCATATAAATTCTGCCTTTGCTCTATGAGACAGTGTCTAATTATGGTGTAGCATATTTTTTAATAGTCACACTTACTAGGGATTTCACATAAACAGAAGATTAACCACAGTAAGGAGATCTATTTTTGTATAAATTCAGAATGGTTAATGGTCTTAAGTCACAAAAATGTAGGCTAAGATTTGCATAGCCCCTCTAGCTCTTAAATGGAAACATTTAAGCTCCAGTGAGAGTCCCAGCCACATACATTGAATATGAAAGATAAGGGGCACTAATCTTGAAAATATAATTAGTAATCTAGTTTGGATTAATTAGTCGTACATTACCCAAAAAGCATATTTAGTGTAATGACACTGTAATTGCAGTTTGACTCCTTTGTAATCACATCCTGTCATCTGATGCAAAGTGCTGGCTCATCTTCAAAGCCCTTTCTAAATACATATTTTACAATAGATCTGATGTTGCTGGAATCCTGGGCCTTTCTACTCTGTTTTTTGCATAGCAAAATCATTATCTGCTTTGCATTCTGTCTCCTCCAGAACCTCCAGTACTAGAATGATTAGATTAAATTACCATTCTGGTTTGCCAGAGCTTCAGTCTGAGTGAGGGTCAGATGTTGAAAGCTGCAGCCCAGTGATGTAAAGAAGGAGAAGGAGACCTTACTCTTGGCACAGTCTTTATGTGAACACTCATGGTGCTATGAGGTGGGGGAGCAGCAAGCTGGAGTGAGCTCCTTCTAATACTAGCACTGGGCCTGTGGGGATCCCTAGAAATCAGCAATCCAAGCAGGAAAACTGCTCTGTCGAGGAAAGGCTGAGACCCCTTGCTGCAGTTGGCTACCTGCTTCTCCAAAACAGCAAGAGAGCCATGGTCTGCACAGTGTAGGGCTGGTTTTGAACAGGCTGCTGGCCTTCTCTTTAAATGCGAATGGAAATGGGAGTGCTGCTAGAGCGAGACAAAGCACCTGTACCAGGTCCAGTTGCTCCTGCCAAGAACCTTTTGGGTGCAGGTGTCTTAGTGAGCTGATAAGGAAACCAGGGTATTTTTTTTTTTTTTTGTCATGGATTCTGAGTAGCTTGAAAGACCTATAATTCTCAACATTTTCCCTATTGATAACCCTGTAGAATGAAAATATATTGATGTAGTGTTTGACTTTGTAAAGAAGTTATCCAAACAACCTGACTATGCACTTCAATCCATTCTTAAAAACCACTTTCTCAGTCACAGCATATAAGCACCTTTTGAGTATAGTTTTGTTTTTCACATTTGAACCAAGTCCAGACAGAGTAGTGCACAAAAATCAGATGAATCCTTGTAAAATGGGACTCGTTTTTGGATTCACATGCTTAGTGTCTTGGTCTTCTGCAAGCTGCTGATGCTCCTGAAGGCTGGGGTGCCATTCAGAGGGACCTAGAGAAGCTCAAGAAGTGGGCATGTGGGAATCTCATGAGATTTAATAAGAACAACTTCAGCGTGCCCTTTTTGGGACAGGGTACCAACACAGGTACCAGCAGAGGCTGGGGATGAACAGAAGGGGAGCAGCCCTGTGAGAAGGCCTTGAGGGTGCTGGTGGCTGAGAGGCTGGACATGACCCAGCCATGGGCACTCCCAGCCCAGAAAGCCAAACGTGTCCTGGGCTGCATCCAAAACAGCGTGGGCAGCAGGGGAGGGAGGGGATTCTGCCCCTCTGCTCTGCTCTGGTGAGAGCCCACCTGGAACCCTGCATCCAGCTCTGGGGTCCCTTCACAGGAAGGACATGGACCTGTTGAGAAAGAGTCCAGAATAGGAACACCAAGATGATCAGATGGATGGAGCACCTCTAATATGAGGAAAGGCTGAGAGAATTGGGGTTGTTCAGCCTGGAGCAGAGAAGGCTTTGGGGTGACTTAATAAAGAACCTGAAGAGAAATTTTAAAAATAGATGGAGAGGGACTTTTTACAAGGTCATATAATGACAGGACAAGGCTTCAAACTGTAATCAAATTTAGATTAGATACTAGGAATAAATTCTTTACTGTGACAATGGTGACACACTCTAACATGTTGTCCAGGGAAGTTATGGATGCCCCATCCATGGAGATGTTCAAGGCCAGGCTTGATGGGGCTCTGAGCAACCTGGTCTGGTTTAAGGTGTCCCAGTCTTTGGAGTTTGTAACCAGATGATCTTCAAGGTCCCTTTTGAACACAAAACATTCTATGATTCTATGAAGCCAAACTCTAATCTGGAACATAGTCTGAAACACTCACAGTCCTTCTTCCACACCAGTGAATTGCTTTGGAGAGCCTCTGAACATCTCTGTTTGTGGGAAAGAATGTCTGGTGAATGATGCTACTTAAAACTTAATCTGTTCTTTTTAAGCAAAATGCTGGCAAAATGCACTGCAGTTGTTTGTGAAGGGGAAGAAGGTACTAGTCCTTATTTATAAGAGAATGTTTGAACACTATTTTTTGTCCTTGTAACATGACAGAACAAACTAAGGAAACATTTCTGTGTCCAGCCCTGTCTATCCAATAACACAATAGAAGCATACACTTGGATAAAACTGTCAGGGACAAAACATTGTGTTTAGGAATGTAGGATTTCTGCAGAGGGTTGCATACAGAAGGGATTGTCTGTGTTAGGCTCTTTCTCATTGCAGTGGTGTTTACGCCATTGTAAATTGGTTTGTTGTGACTAGCAAACACCTACCTGGTAAGTGCTATACTTAAAAGCTTCACTTGAACATGATTTGAGCCTCTTACTGAGCTTGGTGAGTTGGAGATGAGTAGGGAAGTGGAATAGTTTGTCATTGTGAGGAGAAGGAGATGAGGACTGAATTAATGTCTCCTTGCAGCTATCTGTGTAATGCAATGTGCAGGAGACTATAAGCATGGGAATTGAGGGAGTAGTGTGGATACTGGCAATGGAGAAGTGGGCACATGGGACTTCTGATTTCTGTCACACCTCTTAGGAATCCTGATACTCCTCCTTAATTGCCTACAGTGTCCTAATGCCCACGGAGATCTACTCCAGTGCAGTCAAGCTGTCTTCCTAGATGCTCACAAAAAGCAATGGTAATTGAGAAAGTCCATTTCTGTCCTGGAAGCAAGCTGTTCCATTTCTTGATAAAACCCTGTATTGTGGATTAAACTCCGCGCGGGGGGGGGGGGGGGGGGGGGGGGGGGGGGGGGGGGGGG
>JAHLSL010013621.1:4296456-4328482 GCA_025920805.1 Petroica traversi | reverse complement strand
GCTGGCTCACTCTGCCCCCAGAATAATGGGAAAGAGCATCTGAAGAACAAAAGTGATAAACCTCACGGGTTTAGTTAAAGAGAGTTTAGTACAAAAAGCAGAAGCTGCTTGATCAAACAAAGTAAAAGAAGAAATTATTTCTCTACTTCCCATCAGCAATTACTCAGCCATATCAAGAAAAGCAGGTCCTGAACATTTTAAGTTACTTGAGATGACAAATGCTGTAACTCTGAAATTACTCCCTTTCTCCTTCTTTCCCTTTTTTTGCTGTATATACATTCCATAGGGTATGGAATGTCCCTTTGGTCACTGAGATCAGCTGTCCCAGGTGTATCACTTTCCAAATACTTGTGCTCTCCCAGCCTTCACACTTGTGATGTGACAAGCAGAAAAGGATGTGAAGGTTGTTGTGAATGAGAGGCTAAGATTCCTTAAACAAACTCCTCAAAGTTATCAACAAAAGCAATGTTTTACAAATTTGTGAAAGCACGAAGAAGTTCTAGGGCAAAGTTTGCTCTGTTGCCACAGAGATAAAGCACACAAAGGAGAACTGGATTAGAATCAGTCTAGACTGATACACAGCAGAGACCGGGGCTGTAAAAGGGTGAGGATGGAGAATGTATGGGTACAGAGGGGAAAGTGAGATCCCTCCATTGAGTCACAGGGTTCACAATAGAGCCCTTGCCAAAACTTCCCTTAGAATTGTTCAGTGTTTTATATCTAAAGGATCTGGCAACACTTAATCATTGACTGATTTAACTCTTACAAAATGATGTTGTAAGGTTTACCATAACCACAAGAGTAACTTAATTTTGAATCTAAGATGTCAACATTGACACTACACTTGCTATGAAGTATTGAAGTCAGTTTTCACACATGCACACAAACAGACATGGATATAGACAAATATTGGGGTGTGTATGTATGAGTGTGCACATGTACAAAGCACCTGTTAAAAGCTCCCCCTGAGTTCAGTGAAATGAACACATTGGAGGCCTTTGCATCTCTCATCGGGCAAAGCCTTGAGCCTCGAGGACGAGGTACCAGCCCAGGCCCCACTGTCAGCTTTTGACAAAACTCCTTTGAGTTCTCAGACCTGTGGGTTAATGAGCACTGAGAGGCACATCCTGCTCTGAGGGAGGTGCTGGCAAAGCCACGGGGCCAAGGGACCTCAAAGGGCCTCCCATGGGACTCTCGTTCACAGGGTCCATGGGGTTCTGAGATGCTTGACTCCAGTCTTCTATCAGCTTCCATCCTGGACTCAATCCAGGTCAGTAATTTTCCACAAAACTCCAGTGTAGATAATATTATTTCACTCCAGCTGTGATTCAGGCAAAAATAAGTTTCCAAGGCTATTCATCAGATAACAGAAGTTTGTTAAGCAGCAGAAGTACTGGGGAACAGGCAGTGTTATTGATATGCTCAAGGGGAGCTTAACTATCCATAGTCATTAATTAGGACCAAGGCTTAACAAGAATTCCCGAGATCATAGAGCAGCCTGAGGAGATGGTGGAAATGATCACAACTCTTTGCAAGCGCTGCTCAGCGATAACTAAAACACCTCTATCCTACCAACACTCTTTTGATCATAAATTGAAAACACAGAACCACAGGAGCTCCTATAAGGACAATTAACTCCATCACAGCCAAACCCAGAACTTCCTACTTGCTTTTTTGCTCACCTCTGTTGGGGCTGCAGATGGGTAACAGCACAACTCACCACGGTGAGAGTGTCTTTGACAAATGAAGGGATCCATTTCTTGGGTTGCGTGGAAAGGATGCATGACTCTTGTGTTTTCCTAACCAGCACCAGTGGTAATTCTAACAGAGTCTGTATAGTCTGGTTTCAGTTGGAAAGCTCCCACAATAGTACTTTCTTTTCCTGTGCAACTTTTAGTTGGCTTTTATGCTTTCAGGCAGGGATGCAAAAATAGCTTCTTTCTTGTGGAGTGGCTTGTGGAACTTTTTGCACTGCTATCTATGATGTTAGGCATTAAAAATAATGAAATTTAACTTGAAAACCAGTTATATTTGGGAGTTAAGTGTTTGTACATCTCTTAGAAGGTGTCTGCTAAGGAAGGTAGGAGCCTCCCTTGGAATGGAAAATGTAAACCTTTCCCTCCAAATTGTTATACATTTGAAATCAATGGGCTCTCAGGCAGAGGTATGAAGATAGGAATAACAATTCTTTACTAACACGTAAAACAAAACTAACAAATAACAAAACACTAAGGCATGAAACCACAAGCAGAAGCAGACACCCAGTACAGCCTGCTCGGCCTCAGGCACTTTTCCCTGCGGTGCAGTTCCAGTCACAGCCGGCAGGGGCGCTGGTGGCTCCCTGTGGGCAGGGCGGGTGCGATGATTCCCCCGCGGCTGCAGGGGGCGCTCCGGCGCCAGCCCAGGGGACACGAGGTGATGGCGGCTGAGCTCAGGGCAGGGGGGGATGGAGGAGAGGCTTTTCTTCTTGCCCTCGGGGCAGCGATGTTGGTGCTGCAGCAGAATCCCCGGGAGCAGCGAGATGGGACGGCAGGAGGTCCCACCAGGCAGGGGTTTGAGGCTACATCGTAGCAAAGTGTCTGAGCAGGGCAGGATAAACAGGGAAGGACCTAACAGCTCCTCAGTGGAGCAGAGGGAAGAAAGAAAAACACAGCTGAGGGGAGAGCAGGTCCATGCTACGTCCTTTTTGCAAGCTGCAGCTCTGACCGGTGTGCTCCTAGACCCCCGAGAGAGTGAGAAAGCAACAGCTGTCTGGTCTTGCCTTTTTACCAGCCCCAAATCCCAGGTTATCTCTGCCACCCGAGAAGAAGCTTGGCTACCTTTTGTTTTCTTAAGTACCCAACCATTAATTCCTTAGCAACTTATGGGAGGAAAAAATTCCTTAAGAAAAACAAAGGGAAGAAATCCAAACCCCAACGACATCTGTGTGCATAAGACCACTTCCTTGGCCCTCAGTGATCTCTGCAAACTGCTCAATTTCTTTGTCTTGTCAGGCCTGTCTGGAAGTAACATCCCTGTGGTGTAATTCAACAAGTTACATTATCTGACTTGGGACTGTTTGCAGGGTAGCTAATTGATTCCCAAATGCAATGAAGCCTCTACACATATACTTATCTCTTCCAGCACTTCACAGTGCAACCTCTGAATACACCGTAGATCCACCCATGCAGATGACAACTATCTCCAATATTAAAATTACAAGATACCAATTCCCTGCCTCTGCAAACTCAAAGTACTTGTTCATGTAGAGAGATCGTCTCTTAATGAATAGCTGTGGCTTTTACAAACAAAAAACCCAAACCAAACCAAAACCAAAACAAAAAAAAACCCCAACCCCCCCCAAAAAACAGAACAAAAACAAAAAAAAGAAACAACACACGTGGAACTTGCGGTCTCACAGAGTCACAAAATATCTCAATTTGGAAGAGACCCATAAGAAACATTGAGTCCAACTTCCTCCTCTTCACATGTCCTGAAACTAAACCATGTCATGACTAGATGCTCCTTGAACTCTGAACACCCTTCTGGGGAGCATGGCTTCCTAGCTACTCAGTAAGGAACTGTTTCCTAGGAGCAAGCTGTTTATATATTGCAGCCTTGAAAAGAGAAATTAAAATCTCCCTTACTGAATATGAAGGATGGAACTCAGTCTCGTCAATCCAAAGGAGTGAGTTTCTCCTACCAGAAGTTACATGAACATATATTAAAAGCTGTTTCATACTGACTGACAAAAAGAATTAATGGAATATCACCTGCTTTATCCAACTATATTCCCCTAGCTTCAAAGGTTACTCTACTCACTTTGCCATTTGATTGAAACAGAAATTGTACAAGATGATGTCAGTATCTTTGAACTGATGGAGTAGTCAGCTATATTATGTCCTAGTCCTAACTTCCCAGCTCCATAGATTAAAGAAATCTTGAGTTTGCTGCTTATGTTGAAATACAGCAGAGAAAAAAAAATCATGCAGGACTTTTCTTTCTAGAAATAGACTTAGCTAGAAGAGTTATCATTAAAGTACTTGCATTTTTAAAATGAAATACATGTGGCTATGAATGGATATTGTCCTGGTTTATTCTGTAAGCTCACTTTCCACAATGAATTTTTGGCAAGGGAAAGAAAAAAGAAGAGTTCTCACTCTTCCTGTGCTAACTTGGAGTGACAGGAAGAAAGTGTTAGAAATGTGTGCTGGGTTCACATGTCCACATTTTGGTAGAGAGTGGATTGGGGAGGCTGCAGGGGTGGCATCTGTGAGGAGGTTTGCGGCTGCTGTGTCCCAGACTCACTGCAGAGCAGAGCCAAGTCCCACAGCTGAGCCCCACAGCTGAACAATGACATCTTTGGGAAGGCACTTAGGAAAGGCCAGAAAAACAGTTTTAAGAGTGAAGAGTTGGGAAAATATGTAAGAAACAGCCCTGTAAACACCAAAGGAGAAAGGGCACTAGAGCAGGGAAGAGCAGCTGTGGATGACCACGGTGGATCAGGTATCCACAGTGCAGCCCACTGAGAACACCACTCTGTGGCAGGTGGAGATATCCTGAAAGAACCTTCTGCCGTGAAGAGCTCACGTCACAGCAGAATCTTGGCAGGAGCAGCAGCCCATGGGGAGGAGCCCACGCAGGAACAGGTTTTCTGCAGGAACAGGCTTTCTGGAGCCTGTGGGGAGCCCACACAGGAGCGGTTCATGGAGGACTTTATCTTGAGGGGAGGGACTCCATACTGAAGCAGGGGAAGACTGTGAGTAGGATAAAGGAGCAGAGGGGATCCATCATGGACTGATTGTAATCCCTCTCTGTGCTGTTTTCGGCAGGGGGTGGTAATTGAGAGTGGAGGAGAGAAATCGATTATGAGAAGAAGAGGTAGGATAGGGGAAGGTGCTTTGATTTTGTCTTTGTTTCTCGCATCATGTTCCATTTTTAATCAGCAATAAATTTTATTGTTTACTCCAAGCTGAGTCTGTTTTGTCCATGGTGGTAATTGGTAGGTTATCTCCCTGTCTTTATTTTAACTCAGGAGCTTTTTCATCTAATTTTCTCCCCCTGTCCTGTTGAGGAGGCAGTGTGAGAGACTGAATGAATGGGAGTCTGGCAATTAGCCAAGGCAAATGTGCCACAAAAAGAAATACGCATACTTGGTTAGAAGATTTCCAGTACTGATTTGGATTTATCTGCTTGATAAAATCCGCTTCCAAAGATTTCCAGAGTGCTAGTACTTCCTAATTATTATGAGCACATGCTCATAAAATTATCTGTTGGTGCTTCCAGTCATATTTAGAAAAGCCTGAAGGTTCCAGATGGAAAGCAGAGGAGAGAGTGTGATTTTATGAAGAACCAGAGTTCTTAACTGGGTACAATGAGATATCTCTGTCCTTCTGATGCATGTCAGCCTTCTAGACATCTTAACTTTGAGACAACCTCGACTTCCCAATTTGTTCTGCAGTCCTCTGCTTCGTGGAAGAGGGCATAAAGACATGGGTTTGGTCTTCCCGATGACCCCTTCAACAGGAACAACAGGAAGGTAGAGAATTGTGAAGAAACTGGCTAAGAAGAAGGCCTGTGAGTGCAAGCAACTCTAAGAAACTCCAAAACACAGAGCTGTACAGTGGCTGCATGCAGCTGAGGAAGTGATTTGTGTAGACTCACAACTGACTGTTGTGATCTGTCACAAAAAGAAGGGTGAGTAGACAAGTGAACAAGGGACCAAGCAGGAGGGATTTTTCTTACATAGAAACATCTCTGTTTCAGACTTGGTCTCTCTTTGATGAGACTTCCATTCTGCACGTGAGAGATAGTAAGCTTGGCTTAGGAGGAGGCTTGGAAAACATTTTTTTGGTGTCTAGCAAACTGTGAGACAAAGTAGGACTTGGGGCTTTCCATCGTTTACAGAATAAAGATAAATTATTGTTTTCAATTCTGTAGCTGTAGGCAAAATAGTCTCAAATTTTAAGCAAGAAGAGACAATACTAAGAAGTTGAAATTACTCAATACCATATGCTTTGGTCAGTATTTTAAACGAAATTGAAGACACAGGGAAGCTCTCATCTGTTTCCATAATTTACTTGGGACAAAACCACCACCTCTCTCATCTGTTTCCTTAATTTGCTTGGGACAAAATCACCACCTAAATTTTAATAAATAAGCATTTCTGGATAAAATAAACTCCAATATTTTAAGAGGGGTACCAATCTCAGGAGATAAACTCTGCAAACAACAATTAGTGTTTCAACTCCATGTGATTTGTGAATTATTTGAATCCATGACAGGTTTTAGACATACAGAAGCTGTGAGCTGTTTCTGAGAAAGGACAAGAGCAGCTCATAAGTGCTATCTGAGATCCCAGTTTTGTGTCAACATTTCCCCTGGCTTTGCCTTGTGGAAGAATTTTGGAAGTTGAATAGTCATAAAATTGGAAGTGTGAGCATATGGGTCTGTCTGCCAGAGCAAAACTTTCCCTTTCTCCTTGGAGGCAGCACTGACTCCTCTTTGTCAAACCGGGTGTGGATTTTTGTGCTCTCTAGACCTTGTCCTGGTGTTGATTGGTCTGTATGGTGTGATGATAGTACCTCTCTGCTGTTTTGTTTTGCCAAGACAAGTATTCAGCTCAGTTTTAGGAATCTTACCATGGCTGTGACACATGCCTGGGATTAGCAAACATCCCTGTGTAAAATTAGTAATGCCATCAGAGCAATGCAAAGAAGCCTTCTTGAAATAAGAATCAAGTAGAGGAAGCTATTTTAGGGAACTCTTTTGAGCAACTCCTGTGTTGCCTGGACTTCAGCTCTGGTTATCAGCTCTATCCCATTTAGACAGTAAGCTTTTGAACAAGATCTAGTGTACTGTGACACTTAGTGCACAGCCCTTAGCCCCTCGATCCCAGAAATTGCCCTTGATTTTTTTCATTCTGAATCCCTTCTGTACCACAGGAACATTGTGGTGTCTCTCTGCTTTTAGAGACAAAAAAGGAAAATAAGCCTATAAAGGTCACAGAGAATACAGCCTGCATTTGTGGAAAATAAATGCACAGCTAATATAGAGACAGTCACTGGTTGCTAATACGGTGATATGCATGCTGTTTTGCCATTCTTTTTATCAAGAAACACTCAGGTACTAATAGAAAATGTAGGTGAAACTGAATCTCCTCCTGTCTTTGAAATGGAACGCAGACATAATCTATTGCTGTAGTACCTATACCTGCTGTTCTAATTAAAATCTTATCAGCTTTCCTATTATAAACAAAATTTTTAAAAAAATGTTGCCACAATTGGATGAATGAACCCATCAAACACAGCTTCTGTCTCAATCTCAGGTTGCACATCTCAGGCACAATGAACTTCCTTTAGGGCAGGCATGTTCATGACCCGTTAACAGCCCTGCCAGAGGTTTTATGATGCCTGCACAGGTCCTCAGATTCCTGCTTGGTCCCAAGTTGCCTCTACTAACACTTTCCAAGCTCAAACGGATCCCCTCAGCTGCAGCTGGAGACAATGAATTTCCCATGAGAGAGTGTGTGTTCACCCTTTAACTGGAGAGATATCTGAGTCACCAGACAAAAGTAGGGAGAAAAGGCTGGCTTAGATGTTCTTGCCTACAACAAGCAAAACTGAAAAGCTTTTATGCATTTGTTTTCTCTTGATTTCTCCTTCACATACATTCCATTCTTGGGAATTAAAATATTTTTATTTAAGTTAAAATGAAAAAAAAAGGCATTTTGTTGCTTAGAATCTCCACATTTACAGCCATTTAAGAGACACCATTTCTAAGCCAGCTTTGTGAAATGGTCCTTGAAAAGAAGTACAAAAATTATAGGATCTTCCAACTGCTATGACAGTACAACAGTTAATATTTTAAGACAATCAACAACTGTGGACAGTTAGGTGTGGTGTAACAAATGCCTCATTTTTTTAATGCTTTCTCCTCTCTCTTTTGGCCAACCTTGGTTTGCCACAGATAACATTTCTGGCTCACTTCAATACCTAATTACAAGGCAGCTGATATCTTGGTGTCAAATTTGTCATAAAATTGGTCAAAACATCTTGACTGGACTTTTAAAGAGAAAGATAAGTTAGGATTTTTTTTCTCCTTTAATAACTGAATATTTTATTTAACCCTGTTTTGTGTGGAAAAAATCTCTTGCATGGAAACCATCTGCCTTTGAAATAGTTAAAATTACTCTTTCTTAGGTTTGATTAAGTTTTAGGCTATGCGATATTTTATGGCATACAGATGTCTCTGAAGAGCTAACATTATTTATGTGTGCTATTTCTCATTTTTGTTTGTGTTCATGCATGATGGAGGAAAGAGAAATATTATTGCTGGCTGTGGCTAAAATTCAAAACTACTTGGGCTTGATTTTATTCTAGTCAATATTTAAAGCTGTCTTTTTCTTCCTTGTTCAATTTAAATTAGTTTAGGCTGACACCAACACAGATTTAAAGACAGTAGATGATACAGTTTTCATCTAAATATTTGAAACATTTTCATTCTTTTATGTCCTTACTAGTTAGGCAAGTACATGAATAACAATTTTTCTTTCACAAAAAGCTATCAGATAGTTTGCATGTGAAAATGGAAAGCTTTAAATACAAACAGATCATAAAAGTCTTTAGAGTTACCTGGCTGTGCATGGAACATGTAGTTAGCATGTACATGTATAAGAGGGGCAGCACTAATTTATTCCTTATAGGATGTGGTTTCTAATGATGTTTCTCAGATGCAAATGTATATTTTAATATATTTTATCTCATGAAAATATTTTTTTCACCAGGCACTCTGTAAGAACTTTTAAGAATTAAATTGTAGAGATTATTCTTGTCAGGTTTCTGTTATGCAATACTGGCATAGGGAGAAAATGGAAAAAGGAAACTTAAATTTGAAAGCTGGTGAAGGAGGGTTGCTGAGCAATTGCACCTGGCAGTCCACAGAAAATATGGAGTCCTTCTAGTACTTGTATGCTCTCTGCTTCCAACCATCTCTCCTCAGGCTATCACAGAAGCATTTAGGTTGGAAGGGGCCTCTTGAGATTACCTGGTTCCTCCTTCTTACCCTTCTTGAAATGGGAGTAGCATTTGCTTTCTTTCAGTCTTCAGGGGCTTCCCCCATTCTCTGTGACCTTTCCAAGCAAATCCTGTGGCATTGCAGTGGCCCCAGCTCAGCTCCTCAGCACTTGTGTGTGCATCCTCTCAGGCCTCATGGGCTTGCAGATCCAGTTTGCTCTCCAACCTGCTTCTCCTCTGCTGAATATGAATCTTTCTTGCACAGATTTTTGTTCTCAAGGGCTTGAAACTCCTGAACATCGGTTTTACTGTAATGGTTGAGGCAAAGAAGGCAATGAATTCCTCAGATCTTTTTCTATGAACTTGGTCACCATGGTCCCTCTCCAGTTAGTGGAGGATATATATTTTCCCTAGTCTTACTTTTTTTATGTTAGTATACTTGTAGAAAGTCTTCATGTAGATTAATTTCTTGTGGGTTTTAACTTCCTTAACCTCACCCCTACATATCCTGAGAGTGTCTCTGTGTTCCTCCCCACCTGCACCCACTTCCACTTCCTGTATATCTCCTTTTTATGTTTTATTTCAGTCATGGGCTCCTTAGTTTTTCATGCTGACTTCCTGCAGCCTTGCCTTGATTTTCTACTTTACAGGATGGCTCTTTATAAAATTTCAGGGTGGATTCATTATATATATATATATATATATATCCATTATGGATCCCTCTTTTCACCAGAACTATATCTTTAGGGATTTTTCCAAACATATACCTTAAGAGATTAAAGTTTGCCCTCCTGAAGTCTGTGTTGCTGGCCCTACTTTTTACTTTGTTCCCTCCTGATAAAATCCTGAAATCCATGACCTTATTGTCTCTCCAGCCAGGATTGCCCGCAACTTTCACAAATCCACAACCAATTCTTCCTTGTTTAGAAGAATCAGGTTCAGCAGAACACCTTTTTTTTTTTTTTTTTTTTTTTTGCTGGTACCTCAAATATCTAAATCAAGAAGTTATAATCAATACACTCTAATTTTCTCCTAGGCGTCATGAATTTGAGCATCTAACAAGCAGCAAACCTTCCTTGATAGAAAGTCAGCTTATGGGCCTTCACCTGTAGTAGAGTCACCTACCAGTCCCACTACCACCCACTGCTTTTGTCTAGAGGTTCCCCATCAGACTCACCTGCAAGAAAAGATCATTTGGCATCACTTCCTTGTCAGCAATGAGGACAGGGAATGTATTCTCTAGCTGCAACTCTTTGAACGGGGCAGGGCCTTCCTCTTAAAGTGAGTCCTCATCAGCTTCCTGCCTTCGTCACCATCAAAGTTTTCACTTTTCACTTCATAGGCACAGTATCTTCCTGCTACAGCTGAAGGTTCAGACTCTTGAAGCTGCAGTATCTTAGATATGATGTGGCTCATGTTTTTCTTGTCCTTTCTGATGTATGGTATGCTGACCTTCTCTGACAGCGCTTTCATGGAGCTATAGTTGAGCACTCAGATGCTCTTGTGCAGCTGAATGAGGTAGTGCTGCTGCAAAGAAACACTAGATGTCAGATCCCAGACTGGTGAGAAGTGTTTATCTTCTACTGATAAAATGTAGAAGTTAACTTCTTCATGGTGACATTTGGAAGGAAGGTTAACCAAAGTGCTGAGCTGCAGCTGGAGCTATTCTTACACATGGAGATATTATTTCTTCTCTCGTAGCTATTACTAGATTTATGTACTCCAGGCTCTTGGTTTCTCAAAGATAGTGATAGATCTTTCTGTAAAGATAAGTCCATCTTTATTTTGGCTGTTAGTGCTATATGACAGAGATATGACACAGGGCTCAGCTGGGCAGTTCTTCAGAAATAAAAATTACAAAACATGTCTGTGCTTTACCTGTCTGGATTGATCCAGCAGGACCAGACAGAGCCCTGGAGCAATGTCAAAATTTCTGGAGGTGGAATCTGCTCGCCTAAAAACATTCAAGAAGGCAATCCAAGGAAAGAGTCTGCAGAATACATGGGAGTTATTCAAGTGGCCATCTACTATGAGTGACATCAGGGATGTGGGAATTGTCCAGTGAGGGCTCTGACGTGCTATTCTCAAACCAAGACAGGATTCATTTAAGCTGAAGGTTGAGACTGTGATGTCCTAAACAGAAATACTTGCCTAATTTCTCTAAGCATTTTGAAATATCTGTCACCTCTAATCAGAGTTTGGGTTTTTCTGGTAATTTAGATTTGAAATGAGTCCATAGTATAAAGAGTTTCTTGCTGTCTACATCCTGTAAGTAGGTGGTTTTTTGTTGGGTTTTTTTTTGTTTGTTTGTTTGTTTTTTTTTTTTGTACTGTAAATCACTTGGAAGAAAACTCAGTTTTTATGCTAGTATTTTTCCTTGATGTATTATCATCATTACTTCCCTAGGTCTTGACTGAATCCACAGATCTGTGTTAACTACTCCGCCTTCCCCATGCAACAGTGAATTGAGACTATCATGTAAATGTAAGTGCCTTTCTGATGTGCACCAGTCAAATTAAAATGTGTGTAGCTTAGGCAGATTCAGACCTTTTTTTGCTAGTAAATGAACTGGTATCTCACTACTAATGGGCCAAAAGAAATTTAACAAGGCTTAGGGAGGAAAATAATTTTCTCTATTGCTGGAATAAGTACCAGAGTTAACAGGGAACCAAGCAAAAAATAATTTCTGTAGAACTTACCCTCTGTCTTCTCTTCCAAAGGACTCTGGTTACCTCAAGCCAGTGAATCTTTTCTGCATTGCTTCCTATTTATTCTCCTGATAAGCTGGAAATGTTCTTTCATGTTATTATCTTGTTATTGAATAAGCAAAGTGTTTTTACCAAGCTCACACAAATTGTGGCAAAGCAGGGCATGGAGCCCACATTTGCAGATGTATGAAGAAGATATAGTATCCTCAGAGGACTTTTTCCACCCACCTTGGTGAAACAACAACCATATTTAGGAAAGTAGAACATGAAGTAGGAAAAAGAGTGGATAGGTTGACATTTTGCTTTCCTAAAATCCATGAGTGGATTTTTTCTGTATTGTAAATGGGACAGGTTCTTATTGGCAGTGATGATATACTGAATCTAATAAAAAATAAATGTTTTGCTCTGACATCCAATGAACTAAATGGAAAAGCTTTCAGTAAGACTGAATCCTCTTATTGGCGGAGGATAGCATTCTAACCTAGAAGCTTTAGTTCCTCATCCTCTCTTTTACAGAAAAGGTGTCTGATATGGGATTTCCCTGGCTGCTCGAGGGTAACTGAAAACTCATCCTGTTTGCAAATCTCCATCTTCTTGTTGTCAGAAATCATAGAAATCACATAATGACTATAGATAAATAGACCATGGATACAGTATAAGGATCCTTTGTATTTCTATGAATCTCAGATAAAAATGTAAGTGAAAAGGGACTCCTGACATAGTGAAGAGGAATGTAAATCTTACAAGTTAAAAGCAAGTGTCCACATGATCAGATTTACACTGCACATCCTGAAAGAAGGGGATTCTGTGTGAATAGAGCACATCATTTATGCTACTGCAGTATTCCCAGCAGTTGGTACAGCAATAGGGATTTCAACTACTTTGAGTTAAAAGTACTTTTGTTACCAGTGTCAAAATATATTAATTAATTCTCTTTTTTCATCTGAGTTCACCCAAAGGATGGTTGATATATTTGGTCTCCTTTGAAGATGATTTCTGAGTTTCTAATTTCCTTTTCAGGAAGTAGAATATATTTGTGGAAAATACAAAAATAGATATGCAAGCATAGGAATATATGTAATGAATTATAAATCCTATAGGTGAGGTGGGACCCGTAAATGTTTCAAAAATCAGGTGGTGCATGTGGTCAACTCATGAAACAAGTAGATTAACTCTTGCTTCTGTCACTATGAGTGACCTTGAAAAGCTACTTCTGTGGTTTTTTGCCTCCTTGAACTCTTGTGCCCAAGAAGACTATGCCAGTCCTTGTTCAGCTCTTTGCTCTGTTCTACTGTCTTTCTACCATGCTTAGGAAAATCCACATTCATAGCTTTTGGTGCAGGGATAAGAGACAACTTCTACAACGGAGCCCTTAGATATTATCTTCCTCAAGGACTTACTGAATCCTTCCTACCTCCTGCTGCTGGAAGAAGGTAGGTTAGCAGCATGCTGGTGGGTCAGAAAACTGCTGCTTGGAAATGCACGTTCTGACCAACAGGTAAAGGCAAAGGCAAATGCACTGCAATGCCCTGTTTTAAATGTACATTGCACACAGCTCTTCATGTCTTTTTTGCATCAAAAGCAGGTGTAATATTTCAGTTCCCAAATGACTGTGATTGAGACAGCTTTGAAAATCCAATGAAACTTTCAGAGCCTTTGCCAGTTTTGTCTCCAAGGTGTGAAGAGTCGCCCCTCCATGTGGTACCAGGCTTTGTCTGACAATATTCAGTACATCAGCACACTTAAGTCTGGAAAATCTGGCTGAGTGACCCAACATGATGTGAGCACATCCCCCTTCTAGTTTAGTCAGGTTAAAGAGGTCTGATTGAGCCCAAGATCAGCTCCTTCACTGTTAAGAACTCTGTAGAGGAATGGTAGAAACAAGAACATGCCCCTTTTTCCTTGGGAACTACTTTTACCTGAAGCTCTACTGCAGTGTCCTGCCTGCCACCTATACCACACTGAGTAGCAGTGACATCTGTGCCAGGTCTTATACTTTGTCTGTCCTGACCCTGACACAGATTGGGGTCTGAGCTCTCCCATCATTACAGAAGTGCTGGTTGATCTGTGGGCTTTGTCTGCTCTTCAGCAATGTCTCTGGCCCTGTTCCTGACCTGGACCTGCTGCTCTGCATCCTGGTTCCCTGCAGGTGAGGTGCCTGCTCATGTCTGCGTTGGTATTGTGCTCTAGTCTCAGCCCATTTGCCTTAGAAGGGCAGCCTTTCTGTTGCTTTCTAACACAAAGTTGTCAATTAATATTAAGTATACAGATAAAATAGATCATGTGTTTTATTTTCTACTATGCATTAATGGAATGTGGTGGTCAGGTGCAGGCCTCTGTTAGAGAAGCCACTGAGCATCCACAGCTCACAGGCAACAAGCTTCTGTGATCTTGTCTGCCTACCCCATCTCTTTGTTCTTCCCTGCTCCCTCTTCCCTGCACATCTCCTCCTTGGCTGGCACTGTCCCACTGGCCCACTCCAATATCCTGGATCCTCAACTTTACATCCTTATCCTTTGCAAATTTCCAAGTTTGCCTAAAGGCTCTTGATTACACACCAGCTAGTGTGGCTGACCAGGTCTGTTTTTATAGGGACCTCCCTTATAACTTATCAGTCTGGTTTCTGTCTCTGTATGTTCTTACTTATAGCCCCTTTGACCAGATACCCTAAAGGACCAAGGATTCTCTTTCTGCATACCCTTAGAGTATTAGCTGAATGTCATGGGAATTATCTCAAGAAAGTCTATTGAGATAAATATACAGAGCATAGTGATAACTGCTAAGAGAGATAAAAAAGAGGAAGGTAAAAAGTTTGTAAAGTAATTGGAGGTGAGTCATGGGACAAGCCTTTTCCACTGTGTAAAAAACTTACTTATCATTTTGTATGGCAAAGCCAGATGTCTTCACTTCTACAAGTAATTTCACTTTAATTAGCTTTAAGTTCACAGCTACAAAAACCTTGCTTTAATATAGACTTTGAGAAACTAAAATTGAGGTGAGAGGTCAGTTTTATAAAACCCTGAGTAATTTGGTAGTGATCAAAGCTTCATATTTTTATTCTCCATTGGCTTCATTTTTATAATAAATGTTTCTTTTTAGATTGTCAAGCTTTTTAGGAGAGGAAAAATTCCTCAGAATTTTTGCATGTTTTGTAAAAGATGACATTTTGAATACAAAAAATCATTTTTAGTTCTATTTATTTGTATACTAAAGCTTTCCAGTGGAATAACTTATACAGAAGTTTTTTTTTAAGAGTGTAGTATTAAAAAATAAGCAGAAATTGGCATTTTGGTTTGCCTGTCCTCCAGATTAACAAAAAACCAAACCAAAACCCCCTTCATATAAAAAAAAACCCCATAAACTAAACCAAATCAAACCAATGAACAAACAAACCACCAAAACTAAAAGACAAACTCAAAAACCCCCAACCCAACCAAACAAAAGAACTGACCAGAATATTCGTTCCTTGACATGGTCTTAGCTGACCCATCTAGACAGCTGTATGATGATCTTTGATTTTTTAAATCTGCATTCAGATGGAAAAAAAATATCACTTTCTTTGTACAATTTTTGATGTGAAGTGTGTAATCTTAGCAATCTACCCGCTTCAAGCAGTTTGTCAGAAGGGAGTTAAGGGGAGTAGGATCTAGGTGGAGGAAACAGTGTTGCAAGATGGGCAATTAAAATTAAATCAGTTCATGTTTTGAAAGGTATAGAAACAAAGGGAATCTTACCCATTCTATCACAAGCTTTTGCCTATCAGAAACATTTTGTAAACATGTAGTCTAATTGCTAGTCACCCGTGGAGAATCAAGTGTCTCATGCATCCCACTGCCATGTTAGAAGTGTACAGAAACTTCTCACTTCTCATTCTTCCCAGTCCTGTTTTGCTTGGAAGAGAGCCTTTGTGAAAGAAACAATACGTCGAGATAACTATTTCTTTCCTCTGAAAAAACTTTTCAGCATTTTGTCTCAATACAAGCCCTTGAAAATTTTTCAGTATCTTTTTCAGTACTAGCAAAACTCTGACATGAGTCATGGTTTCTGGTTACTCTGCTCTTGAGTTAAAGTAACTGGCAATGTTTGACCTGGTGGTTGCATGCAGGAGCAACAGATTTGTGTTACCCTGGTCCATAATTTTCAGTATGATCATTAAACAGGACTCACTTGAGCACATCTGCAAAACCAGCCCAGTGTCTTGAACACCAGCATTCAGCAGGAAAGAGAAGACAGCAAAGTTTAGTGACATCCCTGAGAACTGTGTGCCTAGAAAATGTCATCAGCCTGAGTCTATGTATATGTCTGTATCCCAGCAAAGTTCAAGGCAGGAGGGCCAAAGGACGGGAATGGCTGGCTTAGAATAGCTGAATTGTCCTGTGACTGTGAAACTGCTTCACTTTAAGAATTCTCAGATATCTTACTGAGACTCGTACTGACTGAGGCTCATAGGTTGAGTGAGTCCTCAGCAGTTTCCAGATGAAACAAAATCTTGGAGGAGCGAACAAATGGTTTTGCAGCCACTCAGAGGGACCTTGACTTCCATGGCTACTGTCATAAATGTGGCTTGTGCAGGCCCTGCCTGAGCAACACTAACTAATCTAAATAGCAAACTGGCAGCTTTTATATCAAGGCAAAGGGGCAAACTTCATGCTGCCATTGCTTATTCTCATTAGCACTGAAAAACTCAGAGGTGAATGGAGCTCAACTCAGCAAGAGTGCTAGGACTGGATTCTTCTCTTGTGACAGCAGCTCTTGGTTCAGGACAGAAGATCCCAAGCTTCTCTTGATCAACTCTGTCAGAATCACATGGCACAAAAAAGCTTTCCTTTGGCTACACAAAATAAATTTTCTAAAGAAATAGAGAAAACAGACAAGGAGGATGTGTGCAGCAGTACATTATTCTTTGGAGAGCCACTGGCCCTGAAACTGCAGTGAACTTCCAGCAGCAGACTACCTTCATGCATGCAGGTGATACATAGCCTATACGAATGGCATTGTGCAAAACAGTAAAAGCAGAGTGCTGCTCACATGCCTCACATCATCAGGGTTAGATGATTTATCCACATTTTCATTACCAGCTGTAATGGTCAACACAGCCACTCACTCACTAACTCCCCTCTAAGTGGAATATGAAAAAGTGTCAAATAAGTAAACATATGAAGACTTGGAGGTTGAGATACAGACACTTTAACAGATAAAACAAAAGCTATGCTACCAAGTATAGGAAAACAAGTAATTATTTTCTTTCACTGCTTTTTGAAGATCAGCAGCTGTCCAGCTTTCCCCAGGTGATCAGGGATATTTTCTGTCCATTACATGTAACAGTTGTTCAAATGACCAACAATATAACCCTGGGCATCCCCACCTTCCTCCTTCGTTCCCACAGTTTTTATTGCTCAGCATGGGTATGGAATATTACTTTGGTCAGCTGGGGCCCGCTGTCCTGGCTGTGTCACCTCAATTTCTTGTCCACTCCCACCCTGCTTGCTGTGGCGTGGTGTGACAAACAGAGAATTTCTAACCCTGTGCAAACATTGCTCAGAAATAACTAAAACACACCACTATGGTACCAACATTTTTTTGGTCACAAATCCAAAATATTGCACCATAATAACTGCTATAAGGAAAGTTAACTTCATCCCATCCAAAACCAGTACACCAGCAGTGGCAGCCTGGAATTCAGCCGAGTTACCCGCTATGCAAGAACAGAGATTTCTTGAAGCACGAACAGGCCTCCTTCCCTTTGACATCACACTCAACACATGTTCCTTTATTTACTGTAACTGAAAATTTCAGCAGGTTTCTGCTCAAGCTTTAGTGTGTGCCTTGCAGCAAGATCTGCCTGGTTCAACAGGGGCAGTTTTCCCTGTGACACAAACTGCAGTGCTTTTTCATCCCCATGGATGTCTGGTGTGCTCTCACCATGGAGTCTGGCTGGTCAACCTACTAGCAGATAACTTTATCTAAAATACATTCAGAGTTGTGCCTTTGTAAGAATTAATCCACCCTGACAACAAGTCACCCACCACTATTTGGAAGGATGGCATATTCAAAGGAGGATTCATTAAACATTCAAAGGAGGATAAACATTAAACATTAAAGGGGAGACAAGGGAGCAAAGTGACAGGACTATAGGTAATGGCTTCAAACTAAAGGAGAGTAGTTTTATATTAGAGGTTAGGGAGAAATTCTTTACTATGAGGGTGGTGAGGCACTGAACAGGTTGCCCAGAGAAGCTGTGGATGCCCCATCCCTGGAGAGGCTCAGAACCAGGTTGGGTGTGGCTCTGAGCAACCTGGTCTAGTGGAAAGTGTCCCTGTCCACAACAGTAGGGTTGAAATGAGATGATTTTTAAGGTCCCTCCCAAACCATTCTATAATTCTATGATGATCATACAATTTTTTTTGTATTGTTTCTCTCTGCCTGCTGCAGTTTTGAACCTGATTAAAATGCTTCTGGCAAGTCAGATGAATGGACCTGGATGTGGGAGATAGGAAGATTCCTGAGAATTACAACAGGTAATATATTTCCATTTCAATGATATCAAAGAATTTAGCAATTATTTTCCTACTTCTCTTGAGGTTACTTCCTTTCCCAATAAGAGTCAGGTTCTGATCCTAAAATTGGATTTAACTTTGGGTGTGACAATGCAGGAGCCTGACCACCAAGTGTGCTACATCACATATAACCTTAGTTGTAACTTCATGTTCAGTATTCTTGGGCCAAATTCTTTCCAAACTATGCTCCAGCCTCCCTTTAAAACCCCCAAAAGAGAACTAGAGAACCCTCTGTTTGGAACTTTTATAGTATACATTATCTCTTCTTATCTTCTTATCAGGTTGCAGGAATGTACAGGTGAAAATATCACTGAACTCCTTTGAGGAGGGCTGGTACTGTGACAATCTGGGAGTGCTGCCATCCTCCACCCATTCCTGACAAACTGACAGCATTGTCAGGTCTGTTGGATTTCAGCTGACAGCTGAGGGATGTTATTCACCTATGTTGCTTTATGCAGCATAAAAAATGAGCTCACACAATCTATCCAGAGCAAATAATCAATGTGCTATTTCATACTTGCAAAGAAGTATAAGGCTTAAAAATGAAAAGGGTAAAGTAAAAAAATCCACAACCATGGAAACCCACAAGGGAAGACACAGTCTGCTCACTGCAGGAGTTCAATTCTCCAAGCTTCTGGTAGTGATTTTGTTTGAGCATAATTGCTTTTGAGAATCAGGCAATCACATGATGCAATAAGCAAAACAGTAAATCAGTTCAAGCAATGATGTACCTTATAATTAAGCAATGCAAGTAATCAACCTAAAAAGGGACCCACATGAAATTGTAGTGTCATCAAGGAATAACTCAATCACAGCTCTCTATCCAATGTGGTAATAATGTGGAAAAGGTTGTTCAATTATTAAGCCTCTCAATTTTGAAATTTCTGGTAAGACCCAGGCAATGTTTAAATGCTCTGTCAGAAAACAGAACTACTTTCCAGTTAGCAGTTTCCCTTACTGTTGAACCTGTAGAAGACACTTTTATCTTCCCTGAGGCCCCAGGAAAATTTGCTTTCTAAGAGTGTCTGTGTCTTTGCTCTGAAAGCCTTTATTTTAAAAGGAGGAACACTGTGTTCCTATCCTTTTTTATTCCTCTCCAAAAGCTCATCTAGTCTCGGAAGTTGACAAAGGGATCCTACCATGGTATTTCACAATCCTTCCAGGGAAAAAATTATCAAACTCTTACCTTTACCTCTGTGGAATCCCTTTCCACAAACAAAGCTGTTTTAGCCTTCTTTGTGATCAAAGTACCTCCTTGTAAAATTAAAAGGTTTTGTGAAGCAAAATTTCTTTTGTGGTTGAAAATGTTTTTCTTCTATAAACTGGAAGCAGAAATGAGCAATAACTTTTCAAGTCATTAGGACTTATCTGTAGCATTTTTTGCTGAAGATTTTGGTTTTTCATGTGGTTTTGATAGAAATGTGAGGTTGAATTTTTTTAGTTTAACATTTCTTGTACTCTAAGAAAATTTAATCAAAAACTATTTGAAGAAAAATAGGGAGAAAATCACAATTAAACTGAAGAAATAAAGACCTTTTATAGAAATGGTCATAAATTATATTATCATCATGTGGGTTTTATTTCAATTCTCTTTTCTAGGGCTGAGATTTAACACCATTCTCATAAGTTGCATTTACTTCCTCGGGAGGTAAGTTCTCATTAGGGTTTGCTTGGTAGATGCTGTTTCGTTTATTTCAGTTTCTGCCTTCTGTGATATTTTAAGCTGCAGCCTCCATGAAGTCAGAAGAACTCTTATCTTAGCTGCATCACAGGGAGTGTCCTTTTTAGACAGCTAAATATATCACCATGACTTGAATTTTCTTCTGGGATTTGTGAATTGCATAGATGGGGTTCTCCATTCCCTCTGGACTGATATACAATTAAGAAAGCTTGACCTCTTCCTGCTGAATACCCATTTCATTCTAGCCTGACAATAATGCAGTCCCAGAACTGTAATGAGATTTCCCAAACTTGTTTGTCTGCTAATTACATATTTTTACCCTATGCTGGGAGTCATAGAGGGAAGTGGTCACCAATCAACCATGACATTTCTGCTGTTTTTCTGTCCCAAAGTGACCTGACATGTCCTACTAATCCTTGGATCTTTAGGAATCCTACACCATATTATTCTGTACTTTCCCACTAATATGTGCTTTAGGACACAAAGGTAATGAAACTCAGTGCAAGACCTTATGGGAGGGTGAGGCACTATTTTTAAACTGTCTCTAAGTAGGTTAGAGCTTGGCACTTACACTTTCACATCCAGTCACCAGCACCAAGATGAGTGTGCCCAGCTGCTCTGACTCAGCTCAGTGATGTAAGACACAGAGGGCAAAGGATGCTCACCCCCGAGCCTCCACTGCATGTCTTGGTTTTGTTGTGGTAGGTTCCTGGATTAACTGGTTTTCATACACTTCAGGAATCCTCAGCTATTTCACATTGATGCTTACTTGAACCTCCAAGAATACCAAACAAGATAAGCCCATTGTCCCCGTTTCTTGATTTTTAGACAATTTTAAGACTGCAGTGTGTTTTCTTGTGGAGATAGAAGGAAAAGAGTCAGCATAGGATATGCTATAAGTGTTAAGAAGGGTGTCAGTGACAAGTCATGCATGGCCTGTGACCTTACAAGAGCAAGCATTTTCTGGGTTCAGTTCAAAAAACACCAGTTTGCAAACTGTTAGGAGTTTGATTGTTGCTTCTTGTGTCCTTGGTTACCAATACAGTCTGTTTGTATAAAACTTCCTCTGCTGTTTCTTGGATGCATGCACACATACACAAGTGTACACTTTTTTATTAGTGCATCTTTCAAACCAATTGCCCTCTTTTGGTTAAAAATTCTTATAGAACGACCTCAAAACCGGTACTTCACAATTGAAACCAGTATTTTTTCCAGAGCCTCAACTTATTCACCTCCAAAAAAGTCTGTGTTCAGGAAAATATCCCATCCATGCGTGATCAGTATTTTGGTGTCACCTCTGCATAAACAAACTCCTAGAAGGATCATAGGGGACTGACATCTTGTCTAATGCTACAACGTTAAAAATCAGACTTCTCATTTGAAAGTGAAAGGGCACTTCCAGAGGAACCTGGTCATGTGCTTGGAAACCTGGCTTTGATTGTTCCTGCCTTCATCACTTAGTGAGTTGGGATAGATTTTCCTCTGGATACACTACTGTGCTTCTCATGGGCCAAACTTCTTTCAAGCCCTCCTTTAATCACCATCTCAACACTTCTACTTGACCTTGCTGATGAACTTCAGATAGCTGTATTTGTGGAATGATGCAGAGTTATTAATACTGGACCTGCTGGTTTGTATTAGGAGCAAAAGTTCCTTCTATACCCATTTCCAGACTCTTGCGTTCAAATTCTGCTCCTGCAGAAAGATGATGTCTTTTTTGTTTAGCTTACCTTTTCTCTTCATGGTGGAAGAGTGTCTTCATGGGTGTATCTTTATAGGGAGTGAAAGGAATATAGGTCCAATGAATTTTCAATAAATGAATAGGGCACTTTGAAATCCATGCACGTAGCACGCAGCAGACTTTTGGTACCTCCCAAAGTTCAATTTCTAGTTTTTATTTAATTTTCTAGTGGTAGTGCAGTCTCAAGTGGCACTTGCAAAAGGAAAATCTCATACCCACAAATTTACATTCATTTAAAGTTAGCTTATAAAGTAATTTTGTGTCAGAGGTGGTTTCAAGTAGAAAAAAAAGTGGGGAGAAGATTAATTCAGTAGAGTCTCTCACCATTTCAAATTGAAGGGGAAAGAAACCAAAACAAGCACCAATTTAATATAACGTCAATTTCTTCAAAACTCTCCTGAGTAGAGTCTTTATTTCCTAGTAGAGATTCTTTCTACAATTAGACACTCATGAAGGCTTAATAAAATTTAATTCTCTTCTAACAAGCCAACAATTTCCATGAAATTAATCAAAACTAATAATATGAGACTTTTACTCCTGTGATACTTGAGGTTGAAACATACTGATGGATTATAAAGTCTTGGAATGGATAGACAATACGAAATGAATGTGCAGGTGGGTTGTATATGCCCTATTTCCACATTAAATAACTTTTATTCTCTCATATTCCTTTGGGATCTAAATCTGTTTTTCAGGCAGCTTGCTTAAATATGTAATTAACCACAGAGCCTTAACCCATTATTTGAGTGTTTTTCACTACTCTACTGTGATAGTTGAGCAGGGAACTCTCTGAAGTGTGGGGTTTAGTCCAAAGTAAAATTGTTGTAGAGACTTAGTGGGAGAGAAAGAAACAAAGATTTGTAGGGGAAATCCCAGCAGGGAATTTGCCACGACTCCCAGGCAGCTTGGAAACCTGAGAAATTACACAAATGGAATAGAAATACAAAGTTTTTGGTGTGGCTGCTTAAGCTGTCTTTGAACACACAATTCTCAGTCCTCAGTGGGCCAAGCCTGAAGCAACACCAACCAGGCCCCCCCAGCTCAGCACCCCCAGCCCTGGCACCCCGAGCCAGGCAGCCTCAGAAAGTGAGCAAATTACCTTAATCTTACTCACTGTTACCAGCACATCAAGAGGGAGCTTGCACAGAGGCATTCGTGTTTATGTGCAGGAATAGTGACCTGATTTGTTTGTGTGCATCATCTGGCTGATAAATGCTGTAGTTTCAAGAATAAATATTACAAAAGGAGATGTGGTGAGAAATGGCATGTAGCTAATTAGCGAAAAGCAATGTGAAATGAAAAGGCACATGACCATGTATGGAACAATGTTTGTATTCCACAGAGATTCACATATGTTAGTGATTAAGCATTCAAGTTTTTGAATTCTTTTTGAAATTATTTGACTGTCAACACAGGATATTTTCCTCTTCAGACTTGCATTTCCCAAACACGGTGTTTTTCTAAACATGGGGAATTTTCTCCTTTACTTTGTTACTACTTTTTAGCAAAGACTGATTATAAAGGCAGGCTGCTTGTAAGAGTTAAATTGACAAATCATGTTTACAATCATATAATCTCTATTTGGGGAAACTCATCATATGAGATGTTCGGGCTTAGAAGAACTAATTCAGATTCAGCACACATGCACTAATGGAAGTGTCCGAGTCCAGTTATTTCAGCCTATTAAGTTTAACTCTCTAGTGCTTTAGCTTAAATCAAAATTGGTGTTTTGGCCACACTTGTCTAATACTCATCATATTTAGTAGTAAGAACTTTATTAAGGCTACTATTAAGACTATACATTTATACTGGCCAGCAGTCAGCCACCCATTTGCTGACTGTTTAATGCAGTCATAGCTGATGTGTTCCACTGACATTTTACAGCATAGTTTACTCTTCTCCTTTTTGTTAAGGGATTCACTTGCATGATATGGACATGGGGATGATATAAAAATTAGAAGAAGAAAATTATAAACTATTTTTTAAAATCAGTTCTAGCTATAAGAGTTATTACAAGGCTAGACTAAATCTTTGGGGTTTGACTAGTAGTCATAGCCCCTGAAGACAGTGGGATAATAATAGAGGTATAATAGATGTGGTGTAAAAAATAGGCCAGTGGGAGAAGAATCAATAAAAGATACAACATTTTATCTCCATTGCATTGATTTGCACACAAAAAGAAGAGAGTACTTGCAGCCAGAGAGATGAAATGCAAAGCTACAGTATTGTCAGAAAGCTGTGCCAGTTGCTGAAGAGAGGAAGTCTCAAAAAATACTAAAAGGAAAAAAGATTATAGGGACTATGACATATATGATCAGCTGGCAATACAAGGATGAAGCAGAAAAAGGAATAGTAGTGGATGTTCTTGGAGCCTCATGGAGAGAAGCCGATGAAAGAATGTGATGTATTAGGCTGTTGATGGGTTTTCTCACTGCATTGTATTCCTTGTGTTTGGTTGTGCAATGCAAGGGGATAGAAACTCCAACATTGCTACCTGCATGCAGCCTTGTTCCCACAAAGCTGTGGAGCTGTTGATTTACTGACACTGAATGGATCAATTGAAGAAATGTCATGCCACTAAAGGCAGGGAACAAGCTGGTTGGATACTTTTATTTATGTGACATTACAAACTACTTTTTACAGTTCCACTGAGGTAAAAAAACTCTAACAAAAAAATTCTATGGTAACATATATGCCTGTTTTTGTGGATTACATAGATTTCTTTTCAGGTACTGCTATTCCCCTTATTTCATTCAGCAAATATACTCTACCTAGAAAATTACTTCATCACATGTTTAGGTTTCTTATCAAAGTGAGGCAGTGGAGAGCAAGTTCAAAACTGAAATAGGGAAGTGTGAGGACTCCTGAGCTGTCAGATTTAGTCTAACTACCATAGTGTCTTCAGAAATATCTGAATGTAAAGAGCATAATAGTGTAACAGCATAATTTGACAGCATCTGCATCACACCTAAGAGTAAATGCTCTACCAGTATCTGAAGCATCTAAAAATAAGCACTGTTGTGGTTTGGCATTGGCCAAAGCCAGACACCCATGGAAGAACTATTTACTCATTCTCCTCTGCTGTAGTTGAGCAGACTGCTCAATGCCAAAGCAGGACAATTTTGGAGGAGAATGTGGGCAGGGTTCCAGGTGTACTGCACGGCCCTCCAGGTGAAAGCAAACTGAGGCCTGCATTTGGCTACCAGAGGAATGGAGAAAAATGCATTGGCAATGTCAACAGTGGTGTACACTTTGCTGCTTTGGACTCCAGCTCATACTGGAACTCCAGCACGTCCGGCACAGCAGCACTCAATGGTGAAGTCGCTTCATTCAAGGCACGATAGTCCACTGTCAATCTCCATTCTCCTTCCGATTTGTGCACAGGCCAAATAGGGCTGTTGGAGGGTGAGTGGGCTTTACTGACCACTCTTTGGCCTTCCAGCTCGCGGATCAACTTGTGAATGGGAATCACAGCATCTCAATTCATCCGATATTGCCAGTGGTGCACTGTCAAGGTGGCAATGGATACTCGTTGCTCTTCCACCTTCAGAAGTCTGACAGTAGAGGGATTCTCAGGTAGTCCAGGCAAGGTATTCAGTTGCCTAATGCCCTCTGCCTCCACAGCAGCTATTCCAAAAGCCCACCTGAGTCCCTTTGGGTCTTTGTAATAGCAGTTTTGGAGGAAATCTATGCCCAGAATACACAGGGCCTCTGGGCCAGTCACTGTGGGATGTTTCTGCCACTCCTTCCCTGTCAGACTCACCTCGGCTTCCAACAAAGTCAATTGCCATGACCCCTTTGTCACCCTGGCTATGGAAACAGGTTCTGCCCCCACATATCCTGATGGCATTAGGGTACACTGTGCACCAGTATCAACCAATGCTTTATATTTTTGTGGTTCTGATGTGCCAGGCCATTGGATCCACACGATCGAAAAGAGCCGTTTCCCCATGCCTCTTCCTGGCTAGAGGCATGGCCCCTATAGCCTTGGATATAATTAAAAACTGGAGCTACTTCCCTCCTGGTTGAACTCCCTCTCTCTCTTCCAGTTTCCCACTAGATTACAGCTTTTCAGCATCCACTTGCTCCAGCATGAGCATCTTTTCTCATGGGCTGTGAGTGGATCTCTGCATCTCCCCATGCACTTCAGGAATTACAGTGGGACAGTATTATAGCACTCACTACAGCTTGCAAAAGAACCTCAGCTCTCACATTTGGAGCAGCTCCTCCTCTTCCTCCTTCCTTTCACTGACCTTAGTATCACCACGTTGTTCTCCTTGTGTGTCTTCACCTTTTCCTTGTCTCTGACTTGGAAGAACATTGCTGCCCGTAAGTTCGTTTGTTCTCGAGTTCTACAGATTGAAAAGTTCTTACAGTTTCACAGCACTGAAAGGTTGATCTCGTGTGGGCTCCATGCTGGGGAAGTGCTTGCACGCCCCTCACTGTCAGCTGCATGGTCCCCAGCCAAAAAGGAGAAGCTGCTGCCTGCAGCACGGCTGGCTAAAGGTGGCTAAGCAGGCAAAAGTCACTGCCAGCTGTGCTGAGATGGCCCTGGCTGCTGGGCACTCCCAGTGCTGGCCCTGGCCACATGGTCCTGGCGTGTGGCCATGTGGCCACTTGCAGCCGCACTGGGATGGCCCCCTGTCAGATACCTCGCCACCCCATGGAAAAAGAAGAAAGAAAGGGTGCATGTGTTTTCTTTCCTTCTTAAATATCTCATCACAGAGGCATTACCAACTTCTCTAATTGTGTTGTTGTTAAACATGTCCATTTTCAGAGCATTCAGGGATTGGCTCTGCTAGACAGAGTAGAAGCTTCAAGTAATTTAAATTTTTTTTCTTCAGAAGCCACCTCTGTGGCTTCTCCTGCCTGTGACTAAAAATCAGGCTGTGTCAAACAAACACAGGCACACATTCACTTCATGCTTAATGAAAAATTTAAAATGATAAACAATTAAATTTGTTGTTATGGCTCAGAGATTGACAGTTTGAGGTGACGACCTTCCTTCCAAGTCAAGGTCAGAATACGGGACTACTCATTTTACACAGGAAAAAAACTACAGCCCATAGCATCTGACACCAATCTATCACCTCAGCCAAGTATCCTGTTTCCCTCTGATAGTTTTCTTTTCCAAGATGTAGAGTAATAAAAGAAGATGAGGCACCAACTACCTGGGAAAATAGAAATTCCGTTTTAAAGTGTGTTTGACGTTTTGAATCTTGCTTGCACTTTAAATTGCAGCAAAGAGAAAAAGTGTGACCTCCTTTCCTCTCTCCATGACATAAGAATTCTGAAAAAACCCGAGTTACTCTGCTGTGATTCTGTTTATTTTTTATACAGACATGTATTGCTTGAAGCAAAGAGTCAAGGCAAAGTGATTTGGTCGTGGAAAAGGTGCAGCACTTTTGATACATCAAGGTAGAATGTCCCAATAACATCAAATATAGAACAGCAAAACTTTTTTTTACCTTCTCTTTTCCTAAACTCCCGTATAAGCTGACACATCACAGAAAGCTCTGGTTTGGATGATTTATTCACTGGTGGAAAAATTCCTGCCAAAAGTACTTGAAATAATAATCTCATGACAAAAACTTGATATGCTTTGGATAGAGGCATCTTTATTTAATCACTGCAGTCATAAAGACGGATTCTTGACTTTATGGACAACTGCCAAAGAAGTCTTGCAATGTAGAGCTGTAAATCCTGGAGATAAGAGCTACAGGATATTTACCTGATCATGCCTATCCACAGAAGTCAGAGTCCTGCTGAGTCTGGTAAGGCAAAAGCTTGTCCAGAGAACAGAAAACAAAGACAGGATGGAGATACCGGGATTAGAGGAGTAGAAAAGGTAGAATACAAGAAATTTAGGAGATAGAGGCTGTAAATGGCAGTAAAGGGCTTCTTCACAAAATAGACGGGGCATCTGTGTTCATTAAAAAAAAAAAGAAAAAAAAAGAAAAAATATATATAATTTGCATTCTTGTGTTCACATGTCATTGAGACAACAAGCAACACATATTTTTTTCAGTTTTTCTAAGGGTGGGCACTAAAATTTGGTCTTGTTTGGTCTTGTTTGGTCTTGCTGAAGCAAATGCTCAACTAGAAAGTCTATATTCAAGAAATCTCATGAGATCAGAGCTTCAGAGCTATCAGAAATGGCTGAAAAGTTGTTTTATAGTTTTGGCTTAAGGGAAACACTTCTTAAAAATATATTATGGTTTGGTTTTTTTCAATTTGGTTGGAAAATAAAGACCTTAAACCCTGCTGTAAGTTGAATGGAACACAGAAATAAAGCAATACTTTTGAAGAGGCAAAAAATGCTTGAATACTGAAGTGATTTGACAGTCAGAATTGACAGTTGAAGAGAAAATGAAACATACAGTAAATTTGTGTTCAGTGAACTAAACCACTCAAGGGATTGCAACTGATGTACACAAACTACCCTTAGCAAATACATGACTCCTCTGTCTGAGTAGCTATGTTGATGAAAAGCTAGTCATCTTGCTCCTGTGCAGGTCTTGCCTGCAGTCCACTGTACAGTGCAGAAGTTACAATACTGAGAGCTCACAATAAGACGGGGGGAAAAAAGAAAGGGAAAAAGAAAACAAGTGTGTTCATTTTGGGCAGCTGCTGCCTAAGTATTTTCTATAACCTTCACACTTTGTGAGCTTTCTTATTAGTATCATTTTCACATGGCATTGGTTTCAGTTTAGTAGTCAAACACCATATGGAATTGAATAATCAAACATTGCATTTTAAGATGTTGAAGTGAAACATCCTGGCTAATTTATTTTTTTTTTCTTCTGAAAACAGACCTTTCCTTCTTTTTGGAGATCCAAATATACATTTTTCTATGGAAAATGTCACCAAACCAAATTACTAGCTTATTCCACTTCTTACACGGATATCAATAAACACAGATTCCCAGCTGGCAGCCAAGGAAGGAATATGAGTTCCATGTACAGAACTCCAAGGAGGAGATCTTTCCTCAGTTTTCTGTACTTTTCATCTGCACCAAGCAAGGTCACAAAGTGGATTCTTACTTTCTGGTTCTGTAAGGAAGAACAAGCCTATTCCCACAATCAGGAGCAAGCGTATTTCAACTATACAGTGCAAAACAGGGTTAAGAATTGGCTTTGCTATCTGGGGTAGTTTTGGAGGTTCTCCTCTGTCCGTGGTGCTGGGATAGATCCCATGCACAGATACCAGTCTCTATGCCTCACTCTGGTGAAAAAAACACTGCTATTTATGACATTTGTTACCATCCAATTAATGCTATAAAACTGAATTACTGCCAGATTCATACTCATAATTATTGTGAACCTAGAATATTGTTAAGTGCCATCAGAAAGAAGATGCATGTGGCATTGCTCGTATCATTACCATAGCTGCAAGGAGCTGTTCATTTCTCTTGCAGCAGACATCATGTATGGCAGGTAAATCACCTAACAGATCCCCATGAGTCCATCTTTCCAGCTGGGTTTCTTGGCAAATTGAGTAAAGGCTTTGCCTCCGAGGTAAAAGCCTCCTCCAGAAGCCTTTCTGAGACTATGAATAGACACAGATCTATAGACTACAAAATCCCTTCTGACTGTGTCCTTTTTTGCCTCTGTGCCTGATCCTCATGTGCTGAGGAGTGTACTGGTGGGAACTTTCCTGACTGAATTGTCAGGGTATCACCTGGACAGGAGGTACCCAAATCAGGTTCACAAGCAACTGAATTTCCATTGGGGAGGTACATCCTGTGGGAGTTACTTATAAGCTGGTGCTTGGGGCAGGGTAGAGATGCTGAAGCTGGGAGTAGGAGTATCTCAGTGGAATTTGTGATTTGATGATGATGTGCCTTGTTCTCCTGAAGAGGAGGGAACTGTGAGGTAGCTGGTGCTAAGAGCTATGTTTCACAGTCTCATAAGTCATGATTTTCTGTGTCAGCAGTATAATCTGGAAAAAGTGGGTGCAGTTTGGAAACAAAACCACAGATACATGACCCTTGAAGAGTCAGCTGACCCTTTAGAACCAGAAGTTCTAAACAGGTTAACAAGGAGCTCAAGGATCTCCCAGGATCTTCTGGATGTCCCTATTGTTTTGTCTGGCTTCTGAAGTCCCTGTGGATGACATCACTATTCTCTGCACAGAAAGGAGGACATTCGCTATTGCAAAGCTTGTAAGGAGCCTATGAACAGGAAAAATGACATTTCTCAGCAATCCCACTTGGCTATGCTGCCCTTCAGCTGCTACAGGAATTCCTTGATGTAGCATGGTCCAGGATTCCCAAAATAGGAAAAAGAAAGCTGATTTTAGGCACTTGTGTGTTCTAAACAGCTCACACTTTCCTGATCCTCCTGTTTGAGGGTATTTGAATTGTTCCTTCCCAGACTCCAGGCTATAAGAGCAAGGTGTGTATATGGAGGTTTAGTAGTGTGGAGTGGGGACATTGTTCTTCTCTGTAAGAGCAATCATATGACAAAACTGGAATGTGAGCTGTGATATGACAGACCCAAACTATAAACCCTGCACAAAGTCACATAGGCTCTTGGGGAGGCCACACAGACCTGGAAATTCTGTGTTAATAGCACAGAGACCTGGGCACACAGCTCCAGCAGGCTCCTAGGTTCATTTCTTGAGCACAGTAATCTATGCTGACACACTTGTATGTTACATATGAAAAAGCATCAAAAATACTGCATTATGCCCTTTGAATGGTAATTAATGGGGGTGAGTTAAGGTTTAAAACAACAGGGTTTTCCACCCCATCTTGGTATTATTTTTTCCTTTCTGAAACTTGCTAGTAAAAGTGCAGCACATGCTTACCCAGGTGAGTTTCTTAGACTAACACTAGTTACTGGGAACTTATAGAACAGAATAGAACCAAACAGTTCAGAAGAAGGGACCTAAAAAGCCAATCTAGTCCAATTGTCTGATCACTTCAGGATGACAGAAAATTAAAACATGTTATAAAGGGCATTATCCAAATGCCTTTGAAGCGTGGACAGGCATGGGGCACTGAGGCAGACCCAGGTGGCAGACTCTGTTCTGAGTGTGGAAACATGCAGCTGGCATGTGGAAGCTCTGCAGCCTGCGGAGCCCCGATGGTCGGCACGGCTCCCCGGAGGGACTGACCCGCGTGTCTTGCCTGCTGGATCTGCACGCCTTTCCACGCCGTGCCAGGTGCGGCCCCGGCGTCCTTCCTGACCTTCAGACGAGGTCGCCCACGGGCCGTGCCAGCGTCTCCCCAGGAGGCGCCGCTGCTCCCCATCCCCGGGGCTCCCAATACTGCCGACAGCATTCCGCCCTAGCCCCCTCCTTCCTTTCGGACCCATATAGGTTACTTTGGGGTTGCTGTCCCACCTCTCCCGTTGGCGACAAAAGGGCGGATCAGCAGCAGAACTCGTCTCCTCCCCACCCAGCTCCCAGCCGGCTGTCGGCACCCCTGAAGGTGGGCGCCGGTGCTGTGGAGTGAGTATTGCACTGCTTTGCCACCGCAAACAGCTCCTTCCTTCTCACCTTCAGATGCCGTCCCGGATCCGGGCTGGACAACGGATCGCTGCACTCGCGTCCTTCAGCGGCAATCGCAGGGAGATGACTTTCCTCTTTTCCCCCATCCCGATCCCCCCCCCCCCCCCCCGCCCTCGCCCCCCGACCTGGATAGCGAGAGCACAGAGACGAGCAGCCGGCGATCCTTCTCCGGCCACAGTTAATCCGGGGCGAAGCAAGAGGGAGGACAAGGGTCTGCTCCCTCCCTGTCTTCTTCCTTGCCTCTCCAACTCGTTCCAGGACCTAGGAAATGAGAGGGGATCTCCGGGAAGGACTCAGAGCAGAGGATGCAGAACGCTCTCCCACACCCTTCCCCTTTTTCAGGAAGCCGTGGTTGCAGAGATTTCCCCTGGCACACACAATGACTCCCGAGGAGAGGCAAGGAAGCAATTGCAAAATGCCAACAGCGAGTGACAAGCACCCCTCCTCCCCACCACGACAAAGCACAAGGACACCTGGCTGCCGGAGACAGCCGGGGATGGTCTAGGGGACACGCATGCAGACACACGCACCCCTCCGCGGGGTTTGGGGAGCGCTGGGGGCCTGCTCGGCGGCCAGCACCGAGGGGCGAGCGCAGCGCAGGGAAGGGGCGGGGGAGCCGGAGGCAGGGGGAGGGAGAGAGTCCAGCTCCCGCAACGAGGGGAGGAGGAAGGAGGGACCGTGTCGGTGGGATGGTCCGGAAATGCTGTGATAAAAAGAGGGGCGCGGGGGAAAAGTAGGGAGAAGCTCTGGACTCGTTCCTTCCCACCCACTCCGCGCCTGCAACTTCCCCGGCAGCCCCCGGGCACACGGGCGCCGGCCGGAGCCCCGGG